>JABUQX010046813.1:80000-89598 GCA_015478945.1 Trachelipus rathkii
TTTCGGTATTTGGGTGTCGCGGGTTCCTCCGCCCTCCCTACCGGGGTATGGAATTAACTCCGCGCCGCTGTGTGCGGCTCGAGCCCCTAATTGCGTGTAATACCTTTACAATAATATATATATATATATATATTATGTCCCTGCTCCTAAAAAAAGAAATAAGCCAATATTTATTTTATTATTTATATTATTATTTTTTTTTTTTACAGTTTTCCTGTAAGAAATTTTATGTAGCAAGGGAGTTTGGGCAAAAATGTAATTCTTTCGCTGGTAGCTATTGGTTAGTGTTTTGAGTTTTTTTTTTTTTTTTTTTTTTTTTTTTTTTTTCTTTTTTTTTTTTTTTACATTTTCGCAGCTAAAATAATTGGACAGTCATTCAACAAATGTATTGCCTTTTCCTGAGTGCTATTGTAGTTTTTGAGATATCTGTGATTTTAAAAATATTTTTGCTGTTATGGAAATAGCATATAGGCTATTAGTATAGTATATTTTTTATTATTTTTATGGTGTATATATATTATATTATATATATATATATATATATATATATATATATATATATTATATATATTATTATATATATTATTATAGTATTAATATATATATATATAGTATATATTATATATATATATATATTATAAAAATGAGATATAATTGAAAACAAATTATGTGAATAAGCTGTAATGAGTGTTCCAAATACATTTGCCTTTAAAAACATTTTTCGTCTGTAAACACATGACCTCTAATTTACATCCACCAAGCACTTCTCTCTCTCTTCTCTCTCTCTCTCTCTCTCTTCCTCTCTCTTCTCCTCTCTCTTTCTTCGTCTCTCTCTCTCCTCTCTTCCCCTAGGTGTGCTCCTGCTTCGTATCTCTCTCCAGTAGCTTCCCTCCTTATCTTCTTCATCCTCAATCCTCTCCCCTTTCTCATCTCTCTCTCTCTCTCTCTCTCCTCTCTCTCTCTCTCTCTCTCTCTCTCTCTCTCTCTCTCTCTCTCTCTCTCTCTCTTCCCCCCTTTTCTGAATAAAAGTAAACATCAATCTCACATGTTGTTAGTCTTCCCGATCGCATAATTTTGGATACGTGAGACAAACACCTCGCAATACATGTGAGACGCAGCCACTTGTGTTTCAACCGACGAAGCTAATTGCTAAATCTTTCCCATTGAAAAGCACTCGGTCGTGGTCTTCCCGCTATAATTAATACGATTTTATCTCCTCTTTCCCACAATATATATATATAATATATATAGTTATATATATATATATATATATATATATATATATATATATATACTATTATATATTATATATATATATATAATATATATATATATATATACTATATATATATATATATAGTGATATTATATATATATATATAAACACTGCCACTCACGGGCAGAGCAATAATCAAGGAAAGGGTATGCTCAATTACATTTTTGGGCACGATAACGAAAAAAAAAAATTATCACGATAACCAATAAATCGATGACGAAAACCTCATCATCGATAATTGATATTCTATAACTAGCGATAAATTTCTCGCCGATAAAGCGATAACCGATAAATCGATAAATCCAAATTTTTATTATAAATATATTGGATATTTTAAATGAGAAATCCAAAATTTTATTTTTTATTGTAAATAAAATATCTTGGTTAACCTTTCATTTATGGATAATTCCTTTAGACTATTTGATTTTACTACAGGCGTAGTAAGGTAAAATAGTTTTTTCTTACTATAAAGTAAGATAAAATAGTTTAAAGGACCTATCAATTCAGTTCTGCAGCATTTGCATATCCCCCTTTATAAACATGAGCATGTTGTTTTCATCTGACAATGAACTCCTCTTGGCTCTGTAGATATCCTTGCCAAGGGAGAACAATCGCTCCACTGCGGCGCTGGATGGCATTGTTGCAGTGTTGTACCTTATAAAGAGATCAATGAGCACCTTCTCACTGTTGAAAGCTTGGTCTGCCAGGCTGTCTGTCGATTTGGCCTGCTGCCACACCTTTACAATGCGAGCAGCTTTGTACTTGGTTGAACTTTGATAACCCTGACCTTCAGTGTAATCATATACATCACAGATGCTGGAATGGTAGTCAGCCGTGTTCAAAAAGCTAATAAACGCTTAAACCGGGAGCGCGCAAGATTCAACTAACATCTCCTTACCCGACAGCTAATGAGAAATACTGAAGCTGAGAGAGCGTACATGCTCATGATATGATTGTAGGTGGCACATGGCTTGCCCCTATTCTAAACTGGAAGCAAAAAATAAAAAAATATCGATTATCGCTAGTTTAGAGCAAAAAGTATCGCGATATCGATTAATATATAACAATTTTATCGAATAACCCGATATCGTTACCGCGATAATCTATCGCCATAACGCCCACCTATGCTCAATTAACGTCCGAGCAAGACGAAGCCAAGCCCAAGGAGAGAATAGCTCACATTCTCGCACTCGACCAGTTGCAAACCTGGCACCCTGGTTTTGTTTGGCGAGTGCTCTGCCACTAAGCTACCAGGCGCTTTTATATAAATTAATATAAAATATTAAAAAAATACATACATACATATTATACACGTATATATATACACACATCATATATATATATATATATATATATATATATATATATATATATATATATATATATATATATATATATATATATATATATATATATATATATATATATATATATATATATATATATATATATATATATATATATTTATATATATATATATATATATATATGTTATATATATTTATATATATATATATATATACATATATATATATATATATATATATATATATATATATATATATATTAGTGATGCACCGGAGAGTAATTTTGGCCGGAGGCCGGAGAGCCGGAGGCCGGAGAATGAAAATTTTAATTCCGGCCGGAGGCCGGAGTCTCCGGCCGGAGAATGAAATTTCCATTTATACTTACCTTATATATATATATATATATATATATATATATATATATATATATATATATATATATATATATATATATATATATATATATATATATATATATATATATATATATATATATATATAGTATTTATATTTATTTATATATATATATAATATATATATATATGATTGACTCTAAATGATGTAATTATCATGCACCTTCCCCTGTCCGATCGTAAGTAGTTACTACCTAGAGTAGTTACATTCCTTTGAAGAGGCTAAACCCTTGAAATGTGAATTTTAATGAAATAATAAAAAAAAGTTATTTAATTATTAATTTACCTGCTAAATAAAAGCGCATTTTAAAAAGGAAAGGAATATTCGTTAAATGGTTGGGGGAAGCGAGAGGGAGAAGCGAGAGCCAATAGGAAGGCTGGAATAACATCACTCTTTCTTGAGATGAAACGTTGCTCAATGAGGGTAGCTTGCTTTTAGTGTTGCCAATTTTGAGCTCTTTGTTTGAAAACTATTGCATTTCTTAATTGTAAATAAAGTGCAAAAATATGCACAAAAGACAATATTTTATTTTTATTAAGCTTTAGCGATTTTTAGTGATATTTTGCATCACTAAATCTGCGCTTTTTAATGTTTATTTTCTCAAATCTGTTACCTTTCAAAACTAAGAGCTGGCACCACTGCTTGGTTCTTGAAAACAGACAGACAGGGTGAGCCAAAGTACTTGTGAGTTTCGCTCAGGGCACTATATATTGTTAGCTTTGAAAGTTTGGGTGTTATCCGTAATTAAGGTGTGTAATAATGTACAGTGCTTTATTTAATAACTAGCCTGTGTTATTTATTTACCTAATGGATAATGATGTATAGATTCATTTCAAAGATTTGTTTTTATCTTTTTTAATCACTTACCAGTGTCTCAAAAGACGTTTTATAATTGTCTACATATTCACTAATTTATTCCATAAAGCAGTCAAGCAGATGATATTGACAAATCTTTTATCTCATCCATCTCTCATCTTTTATCTTATCCAGTATATATATATATATATATATATATATATATATATATATATATATATATATATATATATATATATATATATATATATATATATATATATATATATATATATATATATATATATATATATATATATATATATTTTTTTTTTTTTACAGATTTTATCTAAAAATATTAAGAAAATCTGTAATTAATTTCCATTCTGGATATTATGTCTTCTCTAGTGTGGGATTACTTTAAGATTAAAGTAAGCGATAATAGTAAAGCTGAGTGTCTTTTGTGCGCTACTGGGAATACATTACTATCAAGAGGAAACCCAAAGAAAGGTTCAAAATATTATAGCACAAAACCTTTACTGGATCATCTTGAAAAGAAACATAAAACCACATATTTGAAGATAAAAGAAATATCTGAATCTTCAAGAGGAAAAGTGGCCGAAAAAAGAAAACATGATATCACAGACACAGCAGATGATGATCCATGTCCATTCATATCATCAACTTCTACCTCTATTAAAAAAAAGATTTCTTCAGCCTACACTGTTTGAAATAACTGAGAAAACAAAGATTTGGGACATTAATGATAGAAAAGCACAGAAATTCATTTCAAAATTGGGGAAATGATTGCTGTGGACAATCTGCCATTTTCTTTTGTTGAAGACATTGGATTTAAGAGATTAATAAATCACGTATGTTCACAATATAATATTCCATCAAGGTGGTACTTTTCAGAAGAGATTATCCCAACAATATATAAAAGGGTAAAGAACAAAATAACACTTCAGCTGCAAGAAATTCAAGCAATATCATTAACATCAGATATTTGGACTTGCTCATATAACAATGAAAGCTTTATAAGTATATCAGGGCATTGGATTGATAAAGATTTTCAAAGGAAGAGTGGAACATTACAAATCAGTAGTTTTAATGTTTCTCATTCAGCAGAAAATATATGTCTAAAAAGTGAGAAAATACTTAAGAGCTGGGATTTAAAAAAAGAAAATATTCATGTTGTCCTAACAGATAACGCACCAAACATTACAAAAGGTATGAGAGCGACAGGTGTTATAAATGAGACATGTTTTATTCATTCCTTACAGCTAGTAAGTAATATATGATGCTATATTTTCTCAAAAATCAATTAAAGATTTAATTATTTTATGTAGGAAAATTGTAGGTCATTTTAGTAGATCACCAATTGCTACAACTAAGTTAACTGAAATTCAAAAATCTCAAAATTTGCTAATACACAAGCTTATCCAAGATGTGGAAACAAGATGGAATTCATCATATTATATGCTGCAAAGGATCATAGAGCAAAAAATTGCAATTATTATATATTCTTCAAATTCGAAAAACAATCTAGATATCTTAAATGCAAATCACTGGAAGCTAATGGAAAATATAATTAGATTGCTACAACCATTTGAAGAATTAACTAAAAGAGCGAGTGATGATGATGATGTAGATTTATCTTTTACCTGCAGTTAATGCATTGCAAAAATATTTAGCAAAAACTTGGAAGGATAGCGGTGTAAAAACTATGAAAGATGAACTTTTAAATTTTGTTACTGAACGTTTTGGTACCATTAAAGAGAAGAAACTTTATGTACTTGCAACAGTTCTAAATTCACAATACAAATTAGCTCCCTTTGATATTATTGATCAGAATAAAATAAAATTTATGCTCAAAGAAGAAGTAAAACTTTTTATAAAAGCTAAAGAAAATATTACATTAAGTTCAGATTCTGATAAACAAATGATTATCAAAATGATCAGTCTCATACAGATTCACATGAAGAATCTGAAAATGAAACGGCAGATATTGAGAAGGAAACACATTCAATTTTTTGGAAGTGCTTTGATGACATGTTACAAGAAAAATCTTCAGAAGAAAATGAAGAATATTCAGATACAATCAAACCAAGTGGAACTGATCAAAGGAGAAAAAAGTTAAAATGCAAACGTAGAAGCAGCAGTGAGAGAAAACAACATGAATTAGAAAATACTATTCAAACTACTGTGGATAAATATTTTGCAGCACCACTTATGGAACGAAAATCGGATGCTGATCCACTGTTATGGTGGAAAGAAAGAAAAGCTCTTTATCCTGATTGTATCTTACCTGAATTAGCTAGGAAATATCTCTCTGCTCCACCTTCAAGTGTATTTAGCGAGAGAATGTTTAGCCAAGCAGGAAATATTTATACAAGTAAAAGGAATCGTCTTTTTATAGTAATGCATAAGCTATTTAACTTTCCTTTCACTGACTTTGTGTTTAACAATATAATTTAATTTTCTAAAAAAATTCTATTGTGATACTCTATACAGTATCGATAACAGCTGGTACATGCACTTTATAATATATATATATATATATAGTATCATATATATATATATATATATATATATATATATATATATATATATATATATATATATATATATATATATATATATATATATATATATATATATATATATATATATATATTTGTATTTTTATTTTAAATTTTATTTATTTATTTTATTTTTTGTTAGGGGTAGTCATTTTGGATATCAAACCTTTTAAGTTGTTTATCAAAATAATTAGTCAATTTAGTAAATGGTGTCATATAGTCAATTATTATTATAGCTATTATAATTATATTAGTTTGACTTAATATTATCACTACAACAAAAAAAATATTTAAAAAATTTTTTTTACACTTTTTGTATGAATCAGCTCTTCTAAATAAATTTATTTCATTAAATGTCTCATTATTACTTTCAATGAATTATAACTATTTTTATTTTCAAAACTACCTTTTAAAAATATAGGTCTCCGGCCGGAGAAAGCCGGAGACTAGTGGTCTCCGGCCGGAGCCGGAGATCTTTAAAAAGGCCGGAACTCCGGCCAAGCCGGAGCCGGAACCGGAGATCCGGTGCATCCCTAATATATATATATATATATATATATATATATATATATATATATATATATATATATATATATATATATATATATATATATATATATATATATATATATATATATATATATTTCTTCTCCAGTGTCTCAAAACTAAGATTACTCAATTTCCTGTTATGTGATACAGATAAAATCGATTATCTGTTTAAAATTTAGTTCTCTCTCTCTCTCTAGAGTATGAGTGAAAGTAAAAGTCAGAGCATATATCGCAATCTTAACATTTAATATTTGCTAACACATTCTAAGACATGAGTTTCTGAATTTTAGATAAATACATAAAAAGATATGAAATTGATATTAATGAAAACCTGGGAAACTGGAAAAAGATAATGCTGACTATTATTCATCCATAAGTCACAACTTCAAGACATCAAGACATACACTATTTCCCTATTCGCTAAAAGCATATATATACTTTTTCCTCAAACAACGCATATCACCCATCTTTGATTAGAGCTCAGAGGGCTGTCTTACTAGAAAGATATACCTAATAATTTTTCTTCATTCTTATTATATACTTGAAGCTGTAAGGAGGTAAGCTTTAGTCACATACATAACAAGTTATTTTAAGTCTTTTAAAACCACTGATTGTTCGATTTTAAATTATTTTTTCCATGAGGAAAATCTAAGATTGTCTAACTAGACCCAAAAGAAAATGTCTAAATGTAATATTTTTTTTCTATTATTATTTTATTATTATTATTATTATTATTATTATTATTATTATTATTATTATTATTATTATTATTATTATTATTATTATTGTTATTGTTATTGTTATTATTATTATTATTATTATTATTATTATTATTATTATTATTATTATTATTATTATTATTATTATTATTATTATTATTATTATTATTATGATTATTATTATTATTATTATTATTATTATTATTATTATTATAATTATTATTATAATTATTATTATTATTATTATTATTATTATTATTATTATTATTATTATTATTATTATTATTATTATTATTATTATTATTATTATTTTTATTTTTATTATTATTATTATTATTATTATTATTATTATTATTATTATTATTATTATTATTATTATTATTATTATTATTATTATTATTATTATTATTACTGTAGTATTTAGTATTGTGAAATATTACTATTTTATCTGTTTTTATTAATAATATTTTTTTTCTGAATTATTGTTATTATCAGGCTGGTGATTTTTTTCTTTTTTTAGAAAAAAATAAATTTTTGATTTTTTTTTATATTTTTGATTTTTTCAGATTCCTGACCTCATGCGAAATATAATTTGTAATTCGTAAACAACCTTTTTTTTAAGTTCGATATAGTATTATTTTTTAAGTGATTTATTCATTCTATATAAATCAAAATGGAAAATCAGGAAGGTTAAGTAACTGTGAAATAAAAAAAGTTGTGTTTATACTAAATTTTAATCTGCTGCTGGCAGATGGGCCTATCGAGACTCCCATTCAATTTGAGTAAATAGACCCAATGACCCAGCATGCTTATGCAAAACCCACACAACACCCTATAGAGCTCATCAATAATTTACCAATAGTATATTTGTATAGTAAATAACAATATTTCTTTCTTTACTATACAAATTTAAGCTGCGGTCTATTGCAGTATTTACATCTATTAAATCATACAGAACGAGGGAAGGATAGGGTGAAAACCTGTTGGTATCGCCTTGAAAGGGGCTCGGTCGTTTGAAAGCTGTTCTTGAATCTAACTTTTTTGGGTTAGAGGATGGCTCAGTCGGTAGAGCGTCCGAGTATGTCGGTCTCAGTCGCAACATGCGTTGGTTCGACCCCAGAGGAGGCAATTTTCTTTACCTTCCCACAATAGTTCTTTATTTACTATACAAATTTAAGCTGCGGTCTATTGCTGTATTTATATCTATATATATATATATATATATATATATATATATATATATATATATATATATATATATATATATATATATATATATATATATATATATATATATATATATATATATATATATATATATATATAACTTCTTATAATATTTGCAGTCCAAAGTATCTTTTTTCTTTTTGCAACAATATAAAATGTAAAATATGTTATTAAATAATATTTTTCATTTTTCAATTTAACTTACTTTTCTCTACATTAGTCTTACTTTATAAGTCTTCTTAACATAATCCATTGATGTGGTATCATCTTGAACTCCCTAAGAAACCTCTCGAATTCTTGAACCCTCCCTGCTTTAACCCTCGCCAAAGGATTTTTTACTACTAACCGGAAAGTATTGCTACTTCTTGTGTTCTTATTAATCACGACAACCTCTCTTTAATTCATTATCTAAATTATACAGATAGCGAGTAAGAAAGAACATTATATATATATATATATATATATATATATATATATATACGTATCCAGATATATAGTAAAGTATATATATATATATATATATATATATATATATATATATATATATATATATATATATATATATATAGAGAAAGTATATATATATATATATATATATATATATATATATATATATATATGTATATATATAAGGTATATATATATATGAAGTTGTATAATGAACGCGAAAGCGTTTCAATGATAAATGCGAAACGGTTAAACACCCAAATCGATTGAACCAGCTAATAC
>JABUQX010046814.1:0-22500 GCA_015478945.1 Trachelipus rathkii
TATAATATATATAATATTAATATATAAATATAATATATAATATACTATAATTTAAATATTATATATTAATATATTATATAATTATTTATTAATAAATAAGTAATTAATATTTTTTATTTCAATATAATTATAAAATAAAAATAATATATATAATAGGAAAAACAACTAAACAAGACTATGGTAAAGGTTTTTTATTAATATATTATATTATAGTCAATAAGGGAGCCGGTAAGAATAAGGAAGAGTAAGACATATAAAAAGTTATAAAAGTCAAACATTTTTACGCTATAATAATAAAGAGGTATTGGTATTCCAGCTTATACTGTGCTCCGGCCGCCCACAAAAATTTAAATTTACCCCCGCCTCAATAATAAGAATCCAAAGTATAATTAGTAAGATCTTTCGAGTTAAATGAATAGGAATTTCAAACATATATAATGTGCCTATAAAATTTTAATTTTAAATAATACTTATTTGAGCGTTTTCATACATTAGGGTTAATAGAGAGGGTACTTAGTTTTTTAACGTAATAATAATATGTGGAAAAATATATATATTGAATAATCATAATATTACCTTATTTTTAAATAATTAATATATTAACCTATATATATTAATATAATATTAATATATATATAAATATATTATACATATTACTTAATATTATAATATATTATATATATATATATTAACTATTTCATATATATATATATATTGTAATTATTTATAATATATTCCAAGTATGGCGGTCTCGGGGGGTCAAAATCTATTGGGCGTAAGGGCAAGGCAATATATATTATATAATACCCTATTATATAATATATATATATATATATTAAATATATATATATATACTTATTAGATATAAAATATATATATATATATATATATTTAATATATAATTTATATATATATTATAATTAATAATTTAATATTTATAACTTAATATATATATATATTATATATATATTATAATTTATATATTATAATGATATATATATTAATATATATATATATATATAAATATATATATATATATAATATATATATATATAATATATATATTATATATATAATATTTAAATATATTATTGAGGGGATATTGAGTATTTCCGCTCTAGGTACCTCTTTCATTCGTAATAATAAGGGATAATATCCTTAGTAACGTAGGTGGTTACACATAGTCTTACCTCTCTTGATCCTAAACTCTTAGATTATAAAATAAATCTTTAAACTCTAAGATTTAAACCGACAAATGTTTAAAATAAAATCATAAATAAAACTTACCCTATTATCCTTTTGTAGAATGCTCATATTTGGATGGCTTTCTGGGTATTTATAGTAAATTGAGTAATAAGGCCCGGGTACCTTATATAATATATAAAATGTTATTATATCCGGATTATATTTATCCCTGTGTTCCCCCGTTGGTTTATATCCTCACATTGCTATTTTAAAGGGGAATATTTTATTATATAATAAGCATGCTAATATAAAATAGCTATATATAATATATAATATATTATTATAATATATAAATATAATATATATATATAATTATATATATATAATATTAAAAATAATAATATATATATAATATAATATATTATATTAATATATATATTATACTATAATATATAATATTATATATATATATAATATTATTATATATATTAATAATATATATTTATAATATTTACAGTCTTGCAGTTTTTAGTCTTTTAAAAATGTTGACGTTTCCAAAAAGATAACGAGTTATACCTATATTATATTTAAAAATTAGATAATATATTTAATATCATAATATTATATTATATAATATATAAATATATATATATATATATACCTTATATATATTTTACTAAATATATATATAATATATTATATAAATTATATTATTATATAATATTAATATATATATATTTATTATATATATTATTATAAATATAAATATATATTTAATAAATAATATATATAATAAATTAATATATTAACAAAAATGTATATAAATATATTAATTAATTATATATATATATTATATATATTATTATAATACTATATTATAGAAGAGAGAGATTAGATAGATGAAGGTAGTAGAGGAGTAAGAAGTAGATAGAGTAGAAGAGAGTAAGAGTAGAGAGAGATGAGTAGAAAGATAAATGATGTCAATAAGAAATTGACGGAAATATTATAATATAACTGCTATAAGTATGATGAAGCGCCAAATGTAAGAGATAGTGAATGAGTGATTCAATTATGAATCACTCACTGTATTCCACATTTCAACATTTTTGAATTTGAGATAGGGCCTACAAATAAATATAAAAAACCTTTCCTTCTGTATAGAAAACTTAATATCGAAAATAAGACGTATTATGCTTGTTGTTTTTATACACAACTAACAGGCTCAAATTATATATTAACAATATTAACACACAACCCCAAGTAATAAGAGTTAATATAATAAACAATATGCAAATCGTATTATTACTAACTAAAACTTCACCCCACAAAATTACTCCCATTATCTAACATAGAGAAAGCTACAAGCATGCGGTATTCGCCGAACTATTACACTGACTTTTAAAAATTGTGTGGCATCGTATGCGTTAATGATCATTTGTGGCGAATTTTCGTTATTAGTGCTTGGTTTGCTAATTGCGAAAGATTTTCAAGCGCAGCTCCGTGAAATAATACATCAAAGGGTGATTCCGCCTTAAAAAATTCTTATATTATATTAATATATTATTTATAATTTCTGACTAATTGCAATTTAAATGGGGTATTAACTTTGAAAACAAAAATGACATGCTACTTATCTCGTCAGGCCCACCCCATATAGTTGCACCTAGCGTCTTAAGAGAATAAGCGAACTTACTGTTTTTTATCTCCGAGATGCGCTCCTTATTCTTCCAGAGTTAACAATTGTCACGTACTAGTAAAAAAGGAATGCGAGTAGTGAAATGTAGATGCGCATCTTAAACGCTTTAGGCCTTTTCGAACGAATCAATTATTATATATATATAAATATATTATATATTAATAGTATATATATATAATATCATATATATTAATATATATATAATTATATAATAAAATAATATAATATATTAATTTATTATATATATTTATTAATGATATAATATAGATTAAGAAGTTGAATTAAAAATTATATCCTGACTGGATAAAATTTTGGGAGACTCACTAAGGCAAGGTAGGCCCTTGCCTACCACTTCTGACCTACCCCCAAAAGCCCACCACTGATATATATTATATATATATATATATTATTAATATATAGTAATTAATAAATATATAATAAATAATATTTTTCTCTTACTTTACAAATTTATTCTATATATACTATTATAAATCATCAATCATATTATAATATTATACATTATATATAATATATTAAATATAATATATATAGGGAATGTACACCCAGAAATAGACGAAAAATATGAAGCAAAGGGCTATGATACGGTCTTAAAAGAAAAGTTTAATTAAAGAAGAATGTAGATACAATTTTGCTACTAAATATGTAAAACGTGTAGTATCAAAAAATTAAAAAGTTGATTAAAACAATAATTAATAAATATAAAAGGTACTTCATTAGTTAATCTTTCACGATTGGCAGGGTTCTCGCTTAGGAACTCAGAATGAAAGACTCATGTGCGTTTAAATGGAAGTACATTATTCATTTTGAATCTGTAAATATAATTATAATTTGAAAAGAATTTTCTTTTTAAATGAAAATTGTACGATGGTTCACCGTACAGCTTAATATGTAAAATCTTTTAAATATTCGAGTCACCAGGAACTCATCAGGAAAATCATTCTTTTATAGATTTGGTATAATTTTTTTTAGGAAAATTTGCATTAATATTATTAAAATTTCGAGAAAAAAAAAATGACCTGACCTGGACCTAACCTTTAGCCTAACCTAACCTTCACCTAACCTAACCTAAAATAAAAATAAACCTAAACCTAAAAAAACCAACCTAACCTAGGGGCCCTAAACCTAACTATTTCTATAATCCTAACCTTAACCTAATTTTAAAAACCTAACCTACAACGCTAAAAGCTGGTGTTTACCAATTTAAAAAGTCATATTGAGTTACTTTAACCTATTATATATCAAACATAATATATAAATTATATTTATTAATATATATAATATTATATATATATATATACTAATAACTATTATAATATTATAATTAATATATATATACAGTAATTGGTTTTTATTAAAATGTTGGATGCCATATATTTACTGTATTAATAATAATCAAATTTGAATGATATGTTTATGTGTTTTAGGTGATAATTATTTTTGTTATTATTAGGTCAATTTAGATACCTAAAAACCTATATAATTATTTTATCCAAGTCATAATTTTATTTTTAAATAACAATAAACTACTACTAGTAATATCGAATTAATAATAAAAGATTGGTTAAATTATTATATATTTTTATATATTTAATAATAACTATATTATGTTTCAGCCATGACATGACTTGTTTTTTTTTAAATAATGCAATATAAATAGTGATAATAATATAAATATATGATAATTTAATAATATTAAACATTAATAAATATATTAATAAATATTATTACTATAAATTAGTATATATATCATATATACGTATTAATATAATAATTATATTAAAAAAGCTCTTTTTTGCTATTAGTTATTATTTAATCAATATATTATATATATTATTATTAATTATTAACCTTATATAAATTAACTTTAGTGATTATTAATAATTATTTAATAAATGTTATGAAGGATTGATGATAATATAGTTTATAACATATTAATAATTTGTAGAACTTTATTTTTATTCCTTTATTTTTAATATTTTTTATAGGTTTGATGGGAAACTAGATAGACCTCCGATTAATTTGGCATGAGGCAGAATGCTGAGATTTATATCCTAAATTATTTGTAGCTATTAGATTTAGGCATATTTATTTATATCAACTTCCATTTATGGAAATGTTTTCCGAATTTCATTACATTCTTATAGATATTGTGTATGGAGGGTGGGAGGGCAAGAATACATCGACATGATCATAACCATATTATTAATATATTATTATATATATATATATAATAAATATTATTATAATCTATATATATCATATATATATTATATTAATATATATATATTATATATAATTAATAATAATAGATATATATAATATAATAATATATATATATTAATTATATATATTATATATAATATTATTAATATATTATATATATATAATATATAATATTAATATATTAATTATATATATATATAAATAATATAGATATAATATATATATATTAATTATATTATATATATATTATATAATATATATATATATATATATATTATTAATATATATAATATATTATATATATATATTAATATATATATATAGTATAATTTATATATATATATATTTAATATATATATATATATATAGTATATATATAGATATTATATTATAATATATTATTATATATATATATATTAAAATATATTATAATAATACTATATAATATTATATACATAATATATTATTATATAATAATATGATAAATCATATTAATAATATATATATAATACGATTAATATATAATATATTTAATATATTATATTTATATATAATATTATAAATTATTATTATTAATTAATATTATATATATTACTATATTATATACCCAGATATCTATACATGTGCCCGGACTGTCTCTCAGGTAGGCTAAGCTTAAATTTTAATAACTAAATATAATAATATATAAATTTAAATACTTATATTACTAATATATATATATATATATAATAATACATATAGTCCTTACCTCAGAATAATCATACTAATAGATATAAATATATAATATAACTAATAATATATATATTAATATAGTAGAAAAAGAGAAGAGGAGAGAGAGAGAGAGAGAGAGAGAAGAGCAGAGAGATGCAGCAGACGAAGAAGAGAATACTACATGAAGCATCAGAGAACCATATGTCACATAGAAGAGAGAGAGAGTGAACAATCACTCCTCTCTACGAACGACATGCGAGAGTCCAAACATTCGGAGATAGAGAGTCGAATAATATCAGAATTTAGACCTGCCTTCGCCAACTTATGTAATAACATATATATATAATGAAATCACAAAGCGATCCATTAACCGAAGATTCAATATAGAAAGCCCCACGGCACACGGTAGAAAGCAACCAAATATTATTTGACTTATATTTACAAGGCGAAACTGAGATAATTGTTTTATATATCTCCCTATTTAACCAACCCTGCCTGAAAGAAATTTATTTTTATTTTTCTAATCTAATCATGTATAATATAAAATAAGGCATAAAAATAAGAAGTAATGTTACGGTCTTCCTGAACTGACATAATAAGTTATTTTTTTTACTTTTTATAAAATAAAAAATATCTTATATTAATAATAATATAAAAGATAGATAAATTAATAAATAAACTTTCAGTAATTTAACTAATAATAATAGACAAAAATCCATATAGATATAGTAAAGCTATGAGGTACATACTATTTATTAATAAACTTAGTTAATCAGGTAGGGTTATTACATTCTCGGGTAGCCTTTCATCAGCGGGGAATAAACGTGTCGCGTAGACCTAAGGAGGATAGGAGGTAGGGGGGAACTTATCTGTTCCCCTACAATCCTTCATTATTAAGAGTTCCCCACCGGAATCAGGCTCGAGCTTCTACAATTATATTAAATAAAAAATATATACAAAAAAAATAAAAATAATATAATAATAATAAAAAATATTAACAATATATTAAATATATATTAAAATTATATATTAAAACACGATTTATAATAATATAACAAATTATATAAAAATATAACAATTAATAGGACAAATATAACTTAGTTGATGAAATATATAATACATAATTATTATTAACTATTTCCCATCATTTTTCAAATTAATTATAAGAGAATATAAAGAAATTTTAAGCTAAAACACGTATGTACACACTAGTCTGGGGCTCATATTAAATATATAGGCCAATTTACTGAGCAGATACAGTATATATTACGCATAACATTGTCGATTATTATAAATTATTTTTTGAGAGCTATAAAATTATAAATATAGTTAAAAATCACCATTCTACCTCTTTAGTATAAAGGATAAAGTGCCTATTAAACACCCTAATATAAACTATCTACAAATATATTACTCTAATATATTATAATATGTTAGTAATATATTAAAAAATTATAATAAACTATTATATAAATAAGCTATAAATTATCAATATAATATATAATAAATACAATATATATAGCATACACGTGCTCACTCACGTGACTTTGATCTCTCGCCAGTGGCAGGTACTTAATTTTAAATTAACTATACATATAATAACTATATATATAACACTATAATAGTATATATAATATAATAATACTATAATAATTACATAATTATTATACTAATTATATTACTCTAGCAATACATATATATCTATATATAATACTACCATACTCAATATACCCATACCCTATAATATACCTATACTTATAAAGAAGAGAGTGAGAGAAGGAGAGAGAGCAAAGAAGAGAGAGAGAGAGAGAGAGCACGACTCACCCTTTCCTCGATTCGACGATCATAACCACACATGATCCATTGAGAGCTCGAAAAGCAGAATTCTAGAGATGCCTATTCAAGCGCACACTGCACCTGTAAACAACCTAAAAATGTGAAAAACACAAATAACAGCCTCCAAACTAAATCACCGCTTCAAATATAGGAAGCCATCACGCCTGGCAAGGAGAAAGCAACATAACCTATTTTTCCTATTTTACAAGGAAACATACAGTAAATTTGTATTTTCCACAATTTCGATAACACACCTGGAAATCACAATTGTCTTATGGTATTAACATTTGTTTAAAATATTAAAACAACACATAATAATAATTAATAAAACTATTCACTCTCTTCTGCTAGAGGCATGCACTCACTGCCCCTTTAATCACTACCTTGCCAACCTCAGAGGGACAATCCAATCCCTCGAACCACCTATTATAACCGCCTATAATATTCAATTATCAATAACTAAATTATAACGCCTAATATATATCAAATAAGCTAAACACCTATTAATAATATATAATAAAATTAATTAATATATATAAATACCAAAATATATTGTAGTTAAAAAATAGTAACCAACCTATAAACCATAACTACAAATAAAATAATAAAATATATCACAACCAATTTAAATCATCTAAATCATAATTAATACACAATATTAAACCAACAATATATAATTAAATATAAAATAACATCTCATGCACCCTACTAATAAATAGCTATACCCTACTCACCTAACTCAAATAACTACTACATATCACTAATAACTATAGGTCATTATTACCTCTATATATTAATACTACCTATATTAACACTAAACCATTATCACCTTTTAACTGAATTAAATGCTAACCCAATTAATATGATAAATAATTAACACAATATATATAAAATAACTTACAATATTATATACATAATTTATACATTACATATATGAAAAATACAAATTACAAAAATAAATAAATAAATCACCTAAAACCAACATAAAATACAACAACCATAAAAATTATATATACTAAATAAAAACATACTAAATATACTATATATATAATTAAATATGCCTTTTGCCAGCGTCACATGACATTCAGAATATATTAATTCTCGTCAGATAATTATCAAAATATCCATAAATTTTTGTCCCTAAATATGTTTGTCACATACCTATACCAATACTTGCTCTAAAAAATTAGTCGACTAACATTCTCACTCAATTCAATTCATACTTAACGAAATGAATTGACGTATCCTCCATTAAATTCCTAGCTTGGTATTCATATTAAAATTTTGATACAGAATTTGCAAGAGAATTCATAATACTGCAACCAATACCGCAGCACTCCAATTTTTGGTTAAACCATACTCAATAACCTATATCACTCATCAACTTCTCATTATAATAATCTAACCTGCACATATAAGTAATGTCTCAGCCAACCTTATTAAGACAATAATGATAATCGCAATAAAAAAACAATATAATTCTGGCACAAACAGCAGTGACAAAATTCCCCTCTACATACCCCTTTTACCGTCTACACACTTAAATATAATTAATCATGATACTAAACAACTCTAACTACATCTCACATACTATACCTCACTACTATAAAATACACCACTACATTACCCAACTATACAATATCACCATAACTCACATGTCACTACTTCAATTAGCAATACATCAATCACCATATAAACCCCACCTATTAAACACCTATATCAACTCTAATATATCAGCCTACTTTATGTACAATACTAAACAACATATTAAACACATACCCACCTAACGGTAATACCCAATAACCCTACCTATTAAACTAAAACATACACAGAGTATAATACTCATCGAGGTCAAATCTTTGCTAATATGATCTAACTTTAAAATTAATAATTTACAAATTAATAATAGTGAATCACCCTTGATTCCCTATAATATTACGGGAACACAAGACTAACACTCTGGTGTCAGTATATACCATCTAAAGCTCCATAAAGTTATATAATATAGCATATATTAATATAAACGCTAAACTATATGTAGATACAAATATCCTAAAACGAGCAAACAAAACCATAATATTATTATATTAATTACTACCAATAAATACCATAAAAAACAAGGATCAATCATAATACTAATAAACTCAAATATAAATACTAAAATAACAAAACTAATAACCACGATAAATAAATAAATATCGTAATAACAATATATAGAAAAAAACTATAACCCCTATCCAATATTGATAATTAAATAAAGTAAAATAAAAAAATATACTGTATATACTAAGTGTAATTTCAAAAACCATAAAACCACTAATAATAATAAAAAGAAATTATAAAATAACCCTCAGAACTAATACATTATTATTATTATAAATAGAATATTATATAAATAAAATATAATTATATATATATATTAATAAAATACATAATGATATACAATTTCTGATATAATAAGACAAATTGGAAAATTAAAATATATATAATACCTAATAAATATTAAATTTATATAATTATTAATATGATAAAAAATATAACAATAACGATACATACTCACTACACAACTATACATAATAATACATCAATATTATTAAATAATATAACATATTAAGTAATATTAATATATATATAATACAATTCATACACGAATTAATAATTCACATTACTACCCCCACCTCACCCACGACCACCCCCCTATAATATTCCTCCACACAGCCATCACAACTACCACTTAACACCCCTAGTATATACACATAATAATATTTCACACCTAATATTCACCCCCTAACGATCCACACCTCCACTCACCCACATACATATATCACCATACCCCCATCATCCAACCCTCCACTCTCCACACCCCGCTCAATATATCACTATACCCATACTATATATATCATCTCCTATCACTCACTACGGTCACCCACTACCGATACCCTATACCTATTAAACCATAAACACTCAAATCATCCTCTCACACTTCATAAAATACCTGACCCCCTAACCTATACTCCTACACCAACCACTCCATAGCCTTCAGGCACTAACTATTACCTACCATAATAAAGCACCTCGCAGGTCCCACATCACCAATAAACTACATTAATGATATTATATATAGTATTCTAGTATAGTATATATATAGATTTTATATAAATTTATATATATAATATATATTATTAAATAGATTATATCTAATATATATATATATAATAAATATATATATATATTTAATATAATTATATATATAAATATATATATATAAGTAAATAATAATGTATTTAACCACCCTATATATACTATATACACTATCTAAATATATAATTGATAAGAAATAATATACAAATATCTAATATAGAGCAATAACAAATATAGTTTTAAAACGTAAATTTTGCGTATACAGGTATACTTTATTAGACAATATATTATATTTATCTAATCCCTATGTGATTTATATCATGCATTTATATAACAGTAATATGCCGATCGATGGCCTCAATTATCTAATCAACATGTACGTTTATTGAGCAACTTCACCTAAATATCCAAGTTTTAATAATAATGCCATACTTTATCTTAGGGTAAATATAATTTCTTGGTTAATAAATACACTATTATACAGTATTAAAGTTAACCAGTAAGATCTTTGAACACTTTAAAAACGATCACTGAACCCCTAAGTATAGTAATATATATATGTAAAAATTTAATATAAAAACTTAATCAATAACAGCCGAGGTGAAGGTGGAGAAAGACATTAATACAATATATACACCATCAAACAAAAACAGTAATACATTATCACGAGCTTTTCAGACTTGCCGAATTTTGCGCAGCCTCCTTTCGGCGAAAACACCAATGTTACAAACATTTGTCTTTCCGAAGAAAAAAAAATCATTAACCTACTAAATAAAATCATTAATCCATAATCGACTAAATGATGTAACAATTATATAACAATTATAAACACTGAAATATAATATATTAATATTATATTAATATATATATATATATATGTAATATTAATATATCATTATACTTAATATTAATATTATATATATTAATAAATTAATATATATATAGATAGTTCATACTTTCTTATTTGATTTGTCAATTATTCTCATAAACCAAAGAAAACAATCTCACGAAACTTGGAATCTTTCTGTTACCAGTTGTAACTTCTATCTTACATCAAAGTGAAATTTATTTGGCTAAAAGGATATCTTTCCCTATCTCTTCTCTCACTAAGCAAACAACTTTGAGGTTGGATGTTTTGAGGTTCCTTCGTAACTGTTTCACACCACTCTAGTTGCTTTCTATGTATAGGTTAGGTTAGGTTAGGTTAGTTTATAGGTTAGTTAGGTAGTTATAAAAATCCTCATTGTATAGTTAGCGTTTAGAAGGGTTACGTTTGGTGCTAGTTAGTTATCTACTTAGGTTTCAAGTAAGAGTTAGGGTTTGGTTAGGTTAGGTTAGGTTATTTTATTTAGTTTAAAAATAGGTTAGGTAGGTAAAGGTATAAGTTAGGTTAGGTTATGTATAGTTAAGAGTTAGGTTTGGAAATTAGTATACGGATACGTTACGGTTAGGTAGGTTTAGTTTTTGATTGGTTCGTTAATAAACTTTAACTAACCAGATTTATTTTTACAAATGACGACCATTTGCCTTTTCGACCATTTTCCCATTCTACCATTTTGGCACTAGCTTCTCGCTATTATATGGAGTACGCGTATCACATCTAAGATGGTTCAGCACATAAAACTCAACGTGAAATGGTGTTTACGACTTTTCAACTTATTAACCACCCTTTTTGACTTTCTAGTCACCATACTGTTTCATCACTATCATTTTACTATCGTAAATACATGGCAACTGCTCCCTCAAACTTTTTGTCGCATACCTCCTACTTTGAGGAAAACTGATGTGAACCGTCTTTCCACACAGCCCCACCTTTTTAGTGTCCAACCTTCGAACCCCAAACTTATAAATTCTTGCATGTACTCCACTGGTAAAGTGTGAACCACTTTTCCTATTTAATTTTACCCCACTTCTTATGACTTACATGAACACTTTCAAAACACCGTGAATAATGTCATATCATCCTCTGACTTGATCTTAGTATTTAATATTGTTTAGTTCTTATTTTTCAACTCTGCGAATTATTCTACCTGTTTTTTCTTCACCAGATTACCATATTTACATTATATATATTTATAAATAATATATATATATATATATTAAATTAATATAAATAAATATTATATAATAATATAATAATATTATATATAATTAATATATATTAAATATATATTAATAATAATAATAATATATTAATTAATATATATATATAGTATATATAATATAATTATTGAAAAATTAAAATAATAAATTTTAATAATTTCAAAGTATGATACAATTATATATATATCTATGTCAGTAGACTTGCGTCAAATAAATCAAGACTATATATTTCGACTACTTTCAACATATAAGGCGGTCGATGAAACTCGATTATTTGTAATCAGATGATAATTATTACAAATTAAAATCGACAAGTCAGAAGATCACTATCCGGAGTTAGAGACCAACATTGTCCGAGAGAGCCGAGGACGCGATTGAAGATGAGCAGGATGGAGAGAGTAGTGAGAGAGAAGCTACGACAGACCGGGAGAGAGAGCAGGAGGAGAGTAAGAGAGAGCCAGAGTATAAGGAAGCAAACGAACTGGGCTGCAAGAAACATTTTTTATCTGGAATTCTGACGCAGTTTCCTCACTTAACTAATGGTTTTCATGAAATAGTGTTAGCAATATCCATAATTTTAGAAATCGTATAATACTGTCTTGTTTTTCGTCATTACGTTTTATATACCTATTCAGACTGGCGTCATAAATTTTATTCTCACTTCACTATATATATTATTCTGTTATCTTTGGATGTGGATGTATACCTACTCACCTATATCTTTAGGAAAAGATAAGGTGTAATGGCGATGACGATTATTATAATATTTAATAATATATATATAAGTATATAATATAATATTAATTTATAATAATATATTATAATAATATATATATTTAAAATAGTGTAACTACATTATCGGTAGACCCGAAATACGTGGAGCAAGATAGCAAGACAACCCGGGTATCGATCTTAAGTGAATATTAACATTGAGGAAATATTCCCTTCCTAAATACGTACAACTAGCCTGTGAGAATGCAAACGTGTTATATTATATATAATATATATATAATATATATATAATAATTATATTAATATATATATATATAGTACATATATATAATATATAATATATATATTATATATCTGATTATATATATATTAATATTATTAATATAATATATATAATATTTATAAATAATATAATATATTAATTAATATATATAATATATCTAATATATATATATTAAATATATATAATATATATATATAATAATATAATAAATATAGTAATTGAAATATACGGTATATTGTTCTGTCAAAATATATTTCCGTAGATATATAAACTTATAATTATTATTATATATGCCTATTTTAATTGTTTATAATGGTGCGTTAGAATTTTATTCTATATTAAAAAAAAAGTGAGTGTTTTTTTTTGCACTTTTTCCTGAATAGAAATAAGTAGAAAAGTGCTCTAAATGAAAGCATTAATTATGATAATATACTATTATTAATATTTTATAATTCTTATAAAATGATTAATATTTTTATAACTATATACATCATTTTAAAAAATTATAGCATCAAAATACGATAGCAATAATCAAAAAACTAATAACTTTATTTATATATATAATATATATATATATATATAATATATAATATATATATATTAATTATATTATATATATATATATACCATAGTATAATATATATTGATATTAATATATTTATTAATATATATATAATAATATATATATAATAATATTTATATATATATATAATATTTAATATTATTATATTATATTATTATATATATTAATATATATATATTATTATATATATATATATATATATAATATATTAATTAATAATAATAATATATATAAAAGTATATATATATTATATAATATATATATATATAATATATATATCATAACAAAAAATAAAATAATATATATATTATATATATATATTATATATATTAATAAATATATTATATATATATATATATATATATTAATATAGTGATATATATATATATATTATAATTCATATATATATAATTAAATACTATAATATATATATATAATATATTATATTTATATATATATAATATATATTAATATATAATATTATTATATTATAAAATATATATAATATTAATATATATATTATAATATATATATATTTTACTTTTCATCCTTAAGCACTCTAGAAAACTATTTCTCGACGCAATGGTTTATCCTGATTAGCAATGATTACTTTGAATGATTTATTATAATACTACAGAGTATATATAGTTGAGCAGTTCAACTACCTTATCAAAGTGAGATAACTAGCATCCTATCATTACCATGTGAGTCTCAAAACTAGTTCACTTTACCCAGAGCTTCACAGAAGATCGTGATTACTAAGGCATATATAATTATTCCATAATGCTCGGACCAATGGAGATTCTGCAAGCAATAATATTAAAGAGAGCCGGAGCTGATAGCAACTGTCCTAATTACATAATATATAATATAATAATATATATATATATATATATATATATAATATATATAATAATATATATATAGTAAATAATATATAATATATTAATATATATATATAATATTATATAATATATATATATTATATATATAATATATATATTACATATATATATATATATATAATAATTATATATAAATATATTATATAATATAATTAATATATATGGGTAAAAGGCCAAAAGGCTTTACCAAATACCCGGTGATAATCGAGGAAGCTTTTGAGAATAAATTGGAACCAGGGCCAAATTAAAAAACTTTAGTACATTCCTCTCAGAAACGCCAAACGCTTGAAATTACGACAAATAAAAGGAATTTGGAAAAATTAAGATAAATTATGGATAGTGTGTTACCAGACTCATTAACAGTGGATGTACATGTGATAATTGGAGTCAAATAGCAGCTACGTTATCTGGGTCAGAAAAGTTATGACCGAGAGGTAAGATAGAGATTAGAAACATGTCTGAAATAAGGGTCGCAGGAAGCTTTATCCTCTATACAATAAGAAGGAATGAAACATGACTAAAAAATTCAAAAGATTATAATTATAAATGTTATAATTATTAACAATAGATTAATAATATAAGAGAAGGTGATGCACAGTTAGAACATAACTATTTGAAAGATCGGAGAGAGGTGGAGAGTAGATAGGAGAGTGGTAATAGAGAGATCAACGCACCCAAGACTATCATCACTTTGCCAGAAAAGTAGACAAATTAATGTGGGATCTAATAACCAAACCAGATATTAGTGATTCATTATTAACTTTATAATCAAATAAGGTATGAATGCACAACGAACATATGTACAAAACTAGCAATGGGGTGGTGTAGTAAAGAAGTCCCGAAGGCATATAGCCTCGAAACACTAAACTTCTAGTAAATTTAGTTTAAAAATAAAAACATAACAGTGATCTTTTAAGTATAAGATTCACTGATCCTTCTAAGAATTAGATCAACTGATCTATCTAAAGAAAGATCACTGAGATTTACCTTATCCAATGAACAGTATTCACGGATCACTTCCAAGACAGATCACTGATTCTATCTAAAGAAATAGATCGACTGATCTTTACAAAAACAGATCAACTGAACCTATTATCTATTAAGACAGATACACGAATCCTTCATAAAGTAAAGATCTACATGATTATACCTATACCAAAAACAGATCACTGAGATCCTTCTATAAGAAAAGATCACCGAGATACCTTCCAAAACAAGATCACTTTTATGATCCTTGCTAAGACAGATCATGAAAAAAGAAAATAACAAGAATTTAATATTTAAAGAACAATGAAGTTAGATATTATTAGTGTTTTCAAATGAGAAAGATAATATATATATTTTTTGAGAAATAAGATATGTCAAGTAGATAGATTAAGAAGCTGAGAGACTTATTGAGGTCATTGTACGACACCATATGATTTTTATCAAATTAACACAGCTATAGGTACGAGAAAGATTCATTAAAGGTTATAATTAGAGTTACAAAGCTACCCTCTATTAACCAAGTATCATATTTATTTCTGTTGAATAATTTTTGTTCTATCAAATTCGGGAGGAGTAATAGATGAATGGTGGATTGTTTATCAGCCTCATGGAGGTATTGGAAGAATGAGGTGACTCAGTAACATAGTAGATTACATTATATGATTTATAATAACGTAGAAATAAATAAGATTTTAAGATAGAACCAGAATTTTGCAGGAGAACACATACTATACTACTTCTTGAAAATGAGATAAATAGTTATTCTATCTACAATATAATATTATAAAGAACCATAGAACCAAGAAGGTGGGCGGCACTATATATAGCAATTTTTAAACTTTATTAGTAGCGTTAAACTAAAAAAATAGCGCAAAGTGTGAGAAAACCTATAGTCCAGCAAATAGCGCAAAAGCGCAGCAATTTTATCAAAAAAAAAATTAGTCCGCATGCGCAGTATAGCGCAAATGTCCGACATAAATTCAAAATTCTTTTTAAAATAGCACAAATTTAGGAGAGAAAAAAATAAATAAAAAAATAAAAAGCGACAATGTATTTAAAATGAATAATTATAAATTTATAATTGAAAGATGCAAATATATTTTAATCAATAAAAATATAAATGAAAAAGAAAGATTTTAAAAGGAAATCATGAGAAACGAAAGAAGCTATCTTCAAAGAACTGCTCTCAGCTCTAGTCATTCTCATAGGGTATATTATTACCTTATTTAATAAATGAGTATAATTTTAAAAAATTGGGTAGATGCCCATGGTTATGCCCTTACATTTGGTCTTAGTAATGTATCCAGAGCCTTAGACTAAACAATAACCTCTCCCTAATATAGCCGCTGAGCTAGGTAATGGTGGGTATAATTATACTTATAATTATACAAGTACCATCATTCAGACCTCATTTGAGTAAAATTCCATATATAACATCATAAAAAATTTAATCACAAGAAACAGATTCCTAGTGAGAGGGGTACGTGAGTGGTGAACACATTATATACTTAGAGCAAGTACCCCATAGCCTTATTATCCAAAGATATGTCCCCAACATTCTCCTCCCGTATAAGTAGGATCTTGTCATGGAATATATATGGAACGCCTTCAGTTCCCTGAATATTTTAAGAAATGTACAAAAGATAACTATCAAATCTTTATTATGTTGAGAGAGAACATTATGTCAAGTGGTAATGTTGAGTGAGATATATATAATATGTATAATAATAATAAATTGTATATATATATTAATTATAATATATATAATATTAATATATAGAATATATATTATAATATATATAATATATATATATCAATAATATTAATATATATATATAAATAATATAATATATATTATATATATATATATATATATATTAATAAATAAATAAATAAAAAATATATATATATATATAATTATATATATAATATATAAGTATAGTATAAATAATATATATCATATATAGTAGGGAGATATATATATAATATATAGTATACTTATATATAGTAGATATATAGATATTATTAATTATATTAATATTAAATAATATTAATAAAATGATAATATAGATATTATAAATATATATATATATGAGAGTATATATATATATATTATACATATAATAGATATATATATAAAATATATTATAAATATATATAATGTAATATAATTATATAAATAGATATATATTAGATAGTATATCTAGTAATTATAGTAAGAGTATTATAAGATATAAATATATATATTATATAATATATGAGTATTAAGGTACTATAATAAAGAGATGCTTAAAAGTGTTGGTTCAAATTTTTAAAAATAAATATCACCTATCACACTAATGAATATAGGTATCACTTCAAGACTCATGTTCACCTACATCGACCTTCGTGTCTTAATATGGGACGAGTAAGACTTGAATGGCGAGTAGACACTTTATATTTACTTATGTATCCTGCTCTTAGGTAGCTTGGTACTGTCCCCTCATATTAAACCTAACGTACCACTCGGCCGAGCTTTGAAGTGAAGATGAAGGGATTTGCCCGAGTAGAAATCAAAGAATCGAGAGAGAGACTGCTGAACCTACGAGTTTCAAGCCTTTTCTTTCGCTTTGTTTGGCTTTGGTTGTCTGTTAGAGAGGTGTTTGACTAAGTTTTTTGGTAATCAAGTTTAAATTTTTGCACCTGTCGTTGCATTGCCTCCGCATCCTTGTCCCTTGAGAGGAGTAAGAAAAGGCAACTAGGAGGACTCCCGTCTTACGCATTCTTTGTCTTCTCCTGCAACATATCAAGCCCTAACAGCAATAGGCGCCATTATTTCGATGTACTCCCGCAATTACCTTCTTATCACTTTTATTAAGTACTGATTTGAGGAAAGACAAGGCTTTTGCATCAGTACAAATGTGTTGATAGGTGCATGCGACTAATCAAGGTTCTTAAGCAGAACTTTATAGAATCGTTATATGGATGTTTCAGCGAGTCACCCTTTGGTGTTTAGGCTTTTGTTTCCCATACTGCCTTCTTTAATTTCTAGACAGCAGTCTGTAGTTTTCCTGTGTTTGGGGCATTCCATCAATTCCTGGGCTTTGGTAAGTGTCTTATGTAAATCAAATCCTGACATTTCTTTTGTAGAGGACCCGCGAGAGAGTTTGAAACATTCTTAGTAGCCAAGATGTTTAATGTGTAGGAAATACAACCGCGATGTTTAATTAGGCTAAGTGCATCAGTTCTTCAAGCAGATTTTCTAGCTGGAGAGGTTTTTGTTCTGCAGAACCTCTGTGTCACTAAATTGCTGCTCCATCTCTTCACGCTAAACCACTATCTCCGCAATCGGTGCCTGTTCTTCTTCGCTCTTCTCCATCCGTTTCTGCCTGGCATCCAGCGAGCGAAAGGCTTGCACAGACCATTAAGCTCCGCTTATCTGTTGTGAGCAGATCAACCTGAACTATAATTTTTTTTGAATGATTAGTTGTTTCTTAATTAATCTTGGAGTTACTATCATTTTTTTTTTCAGCATTACGTTTATTATTTCATATTGAATTTTTACTGACCTTATGCTCAATGCCAGAATTATTGAGGATAATGAACGGTGTCTCAATTAATTGTTGGCTGAGAAACGGATGTACTCTCTATCACGGCAAAGAGAGCCTTCCTCTCTCTTCCCCCTCTCTCTCTCTTCCTTCTCTCTCTCTTCCTCTCTCTCACTCTCTCTCTCTCTATCTCCTCTCTCTCTCTCTCTCTCTCTCTCTCGTCTCTCTCTCTCTCCTCTCGTGTCTCGTTCAAAAGTATTCAAATGTAAATCCAGTGAACCGTCATCCCCAGGAAACTCCTGTTTGTTGTTCCCAATCCAGTTGTCTGCGGTTGTGGCCGCATAACTGAACCTTACTAAAAGTGTTGGTTAATCAGCCCTTCCTATTATGAATATGACATCCAAGATCCCTCTCACTTTTCTTCTGGAGGGGAAGTGGAATCAGAGTTCAGGTAGGACAGAAATTCGACAAAGAACTGCAGACTCCGGACAATGTGAATAGGCAGGGCCATAATGTATGTAGCAGAATAATCTAGAAAACAAAAATATTGAGATGAGAAATGACTATTAATGACAAATGATATTTCGTATTTCAAATTCGAAAAAATTTTTTATGGACTGTATTCTGTTAGTTTTTTACCCTGTTAGTTGTGACACAACTTATTGTTTAACCTGTACTTAAGAATAAAACACTATACTTATAAAACAACTCAAGAGCTCATCTTCTATTTTAAATATTTTTCGACATAGACTGGAGATTGATGGTCTGACGCTTTTTGCTGGGTTGCGTCCTCACTGTCCTGTTGAGCAGCTCCGGGCCCGCTTTGACACTCCTTCAATTGCAGTACACAGCCCTTATGCAAGAAGGATGGTGTATCTAAGAAAGTTACAATAGCTAAACTAGCTAAAATTTATATTGATATACATAAAATGTGTGAAATATTTAATGCAGAATTTTAAAATTAGAAAAAGAATTAAAATTCCCAATAAAAGTATCGGTAAGTTACTTAACAATCAAGCTTGTTGTTGGTTTATGTCAATGCTGAAGTTTTTTTTTTACATTGGAGCATTCAAGCTCTTCTCCCTTGTACAGTGATCTATTGCCCCTCCCATAATGCCTCCTTCTTGCTCTTTGACAGACCCCAAAGTACTTGATAAGATGGGGCCATAGGTGCTCTCCAAGTCATCTTGGCTGACTTTTTTCATGGGAAGTACAGACAGCATCACACTCTAATAATTTAAAGAGTTACACTTCGACGAGCTTTCACCGTTTTGCAACGTTCTTTTTTCCCTTAAGCACTTATCAGAATCTGTTTTATCCCAATTCTAAACTCAAAGCATAAAAAAGGTCTTAATCGCTAAATCACAGTAACAATAAAATTAGTAAATTGGACCATAATATAAATAGTATAAATAAAAGTAATAAAAAAACTAATATGATAGAACAATAATAATGCTGAGAAAAATAATAATAATAATGAAGAATAATAATTATAGTATAATAAATAATAATAATATAATAATAATAATAGTAATAACATAGAATTATTATTATTATTTTTATTTTATTTATTATTTAATTATATTATTATATATTAATTATTATTATTATATTATTTATTATTAATTATATATTATTAAATTATTATTTAATTTTTAATATAATTTTAATTATATTATTTTATTTTAATATGTATTATTATTAGTTATTATTAATATTAATTTATTATTAGTCTTAATATATAGTATATATAGTATTTGTAACATATGTAGTTATTATACTCAATTATATGATACTGATGTATATATTAAATTCCTAGCTAAGTTAGTGATCCTAGCTTAGTAGTACTAAGTATTAATTATTTAGAATCGATACGAGTTAATTACGTTGTATAGCAGACTTATATTTAAGGTTGTTAATCGTAATATGTTAATGGAGTTTAATATAGGTAAAATTGTAAGTTATCAATGTGATATATTTACAAGTATCTGATATTAGTATGACAATATCAGTATTATAAATATTTAATTATATAAATATTATCTGAATATGTTATTGTTTATTAATTAAATATTAATTATTAATTCTTAATTATTGCTTAATTAATATTATTTATTACTATATTTAATTATATTAATTAATTATTATTATTTAATTTTATTATAATTAATTATTTAACTGTGCATTACATATTTCACACATAATTACGTATTATTAAAGTAATGCTATATAATTTTATATAATTATTATTATTATTATACAGTGATAATATTGTATATTATTAATTATTATTATTAAAATTTAATCTTTAGTATTTCGATATTGAAAATAATATATTAATATTAATTATTATATTATTATTATTAATTATTATTATTATTAATATAGACACTCGGAGTTAGGAGATAATTATTATATTGAGATATCAGTGATGTTACACTGTTATAGGGACAGGTGCTTTATTATTATTATTATTAATCTTATAATTATATATATTACTTTAATTATATTTATTTATTTAATATATTTTAATTATAGATTTTACTATATTTATATATATAATATAA
>JABUQX010046814.1:37500-44478 GCA_015478945.1 Trachelipus rathkii
TATATACTATTATATTATATATATATATACTATATACCTATATATATATGATATATATATACTATATTATATATAATGATTATACTATATATATATAATATATACATCATATATATATATATATACTATTATATATACATAATATATATATATAATATAACTATATATACTATATATATACTATATACTATTATAGATATATATATAGTATTACTATATACGTATATATATATTACATAGAGAGAGAGAGCGAAGACCAGAGAGACAGAGAGAGAGATGAGAGAGAGAGAGACGAGATCGAGACGAGAGAGCAGAGAGAGAGAGAGAGACGTTTTACAATAAACTTAAATTAATGATAATCATTGATTAACATACGCTTAACTTACAGCAAATTTTTTTGTTTGGTTGTTGATTTTGCATCACAGTATCAATCACAATATATATTTTTTTCACAACGAATAATAAATTGTAAAAATATAAAGATTAACAATAGTAAAATTGCTAATTATTCGTAACTATTATTAAATTGGTGGGTAATTAAAATAACAATTAAATTACAAACTCAGTTCAGGGAAAAATGAAAACTCTAACCAACAGGAGGCCAAAGGCAACAATATAACAATTTTATAGGACCTGAATTGACGGATACTTGAATTTAAATATTAATTATTGGTATTATTAATGTGAATTATAGACAAATAAATGTTTATTTTAATTTTTTTTTCTTTTAAATAAAAACGAGTTCGTAATATTGAAAACTTCCCATAGAACTAAAAATATATAGATAAGTCCTAAAATTTAAATTCCACGAATTCCTTTCATTTGTGTTATAATATTCACTACACGTTTGGTAATAATGATTGAATGGTTTTGGAAATATTGCATTATTAAATGGCGCATCATTCTTACACTTCCTTATCGTTTTAAATCTCTTCACCATTGAATCACTTTATATCGCTATTTATGTAATATATTCTTTCAAAATGACAAATATCTCGCAAAAAAATAAGCAATTTTATATTCGCTAAACTTTTACGAAATTTGTAGAAGATGCGATCGTTTCTATAATGATTACTGTGCTAAACACGAGCAGCAAGAGTATAGGAGTCGCTTTCAGATATCTACTCATTATATATATACTATATTATACATATTACTAATAACTCATATACACACACTATGTACATACATAAACGTTCTATATATTTGCTAGTCATACTTACTTATATATACTAGTACTAAGGTGAGTAGAGTCTTTATATATATATATATATATATTCATGAAATTACATGTCTGCATATTGAGAGTGGGTATTAACATAGTTACTAAGAACAAACAGACTTATTATAATTAACATAATGATATAAAATTATCCCAGAAATCTAAGCTGACGTCGAGCTCCTACCTCTGCATACAAAGTAAGAATTATGCTAATAATAGTAATTAATTTAAGACCCATCCTATTTCCATGTTTAGCGAAACAAATAAATTTACTCTTTTTAATAACTTCTCCTTGAAATTAGTTAACTTGATATTTTTAAAGAGTTTTATAATTTATAAAATTGTTTGCAATTTATTTTTTAATTTTTCATATATATTTTTTTTTTTTACATTAAAGATATTTAAATTTTAATACACATTTGAAGTGATTTCCAAAATGTGTTTTATTATTATTATTATTATTATTATTATTATTATTATTATTATTATTATTATTATTATTTTTCTTATTTTTCTTTCCTTTTCTTTCCTCCTTTCCCAAGCTAGTCACAACCAAACAATTTATTGCTTCATCTTCATTGTCATTACTTCTTCACTTCTTGCTATCCTTTCAGTCATTCATTTTATTTTCTCCCCTTTCATTAATCAAAATGGAAAATACTTATGACATTACAGCTTTAGTAGGATTATATTTGTATTTACTATTATATATTATTATTATTTACTTTGATATAGTACTATTTGACACGGAGTTAAATTCGAATTATCTATCATGATTATATTATGTATTATATATTATTATTATTATTATATTATTATTATTATTATTATTATTATTATTATTAATAATAGTAGTAGCAGTATTATATTATTATTATTATTATTATTATTATTATTATTATTATTATTATTATTATTATTATTATTATTATTATTATTATTATTATTATTATTATTATTATTATTAATATTTGATTACTGTTGGATCTTTTGCTAATATTGTTATTATCTATTATTATTTAGATCAAGTAGTAGTATTAGCAGTATATTATTAGTAGTAAGGAGGGCACAACCAGCATTTTCCAGCAGTTACGACTCCGTAGATTTACGGCTAAATCTGGAATGCTGGTAATATTTTTATTATTTTTCTGGAATCCTGGCACAATTTTTTTTTTTTTTTAATTTTATTTTATTTTATTTTTTATTTTATTTTTATCCGTGGATTTTGATTTCGGAGCCGGAGCCTGAGCCGGAGCAGGAGCCCTCGATCGATGCGTTTTTAACCGCAGTTTACCCCGTTATTACTGTGCGTTCGCTCTTTCGGTACATTTTTTACGGTCATATTCTTCGTCAGTAGAACTTTTATCATTGCTCCCTCTTGCAGGTGCATTCCTTCGTGCACACTGATGCAGCAACAATGCATATAAGGTACAATTTTTACCCCTTTGTCTTCTTGAAAGGCGAAATGAATTTTGAGCACCTGTTCCCCATAATTTTTATCAGCTTTGACAGGTCGGAGAGGGGTGAGATACATTGCCGAAGAAGAAAGGATTTAGGCATATATATTTATTACTTGAAAGGGAAATATGTATAAACACATACAAACACACAGGCACACACACGCACACACAAACCACACAACCCATACATTTGTATTTATATATACTAACGTATACTATACTATATACTATGGTACTAATATACTATATACTTATATATATAGTATACTACTATATATATACTATATACTACTATATATATTATACTATTAATTCAGTATACCCATATACCACAAACAGATATACACACACCAGACACACACACACACAACATTACTATAAGCTACTATATTATACTACGCTAATACTCTTGATAATTACATATAATACTATATACATATAGCTATATTACATATACTATATATATATATATATATATATTACTATAATGATATATATATATATATATATCTATACTACTATATATAATATATATACTAACTATTATATATTAAGACATATTACCTATCATATATAATACTATATATAATCTATATATACTATATTATACTATATATATAATATACTATATTATATCTATACTATATATATTAATTACTTCGTGCCTTAAAAGTGACATACAAGACACCAGAGACACACCACGACACACACACACACGACCAACACACCACACCACAACACACAGTACAGGGACACTAAAATTATGTGTTGCTATACCTACTATAATAGCGTATAGCGCTATACTATTCATATATATATATGATATAATCCTAACTAAATATATACGCTATAATATACGTAATCATATATATACATATAGTTGTTCAATTATACCCACTTATAAACACATAAAAACACACAGGCACACACACACACACATCATACACAAACACAATACACTTATAACAAAAAATGGATTGACCCTATACCTATATATTATATATATATATAATATTATATCATAATGTACTATATTAATATATATATACTATATATAGATATATAATATAACATATATTATATGAATATAGTATATTATTATTTCTTTAGGCCTATATTACGAACAACCACACACACACACACACACATACACACACACAGCACAAACAAACTCAAATATTATAGCACTAGTACTAAATTATATACTACTATTATATATAACTAACTACTACTATATACGATACTACTATATAATAAGTATATATACTATATATATATATATACTATATATTATATATATATATATATACTATAACTTATACCGACTATCAATATCTGTCTCATGTCTATGGAATTTCCTAAGGCCGTTCATATTTAATTTATATATACATTTCGCTTTCTTATGTATTTTGTTCCAAAAGTTAATTTTTTATTTAACTTATTTTTTTATTTTATATTTTTTTTCTATTTTTTCTTATTTTTCATTTACACTTTTTTCTAACTTTCTTTATTTTTCATTTTTTTTTTTATCTTTTATTTTTTTTTTTTTTTTCATTTTTTTACTTTCTTTTAATTTCTAACTTTATTTTAAAGTTTTCATTTTACATTATTCGTTTATGTTTTTTACTTTTTGCTTTCCATATTTAAATTTTTTTATTACTTTTTTTTTATTTATTCTGCTTAAAACATTTTTGTTTTTACTGAAAATTTTATGCTTTTTCCATGTAGTCTAATAACGTAAAAAATTAGCATTTTTACATACCTTACACAGCCCAGTCAAATCCAGTGCTATATCAGTAAATTCCAAACACCCCACCCTCCAGCCCCTCACTACCCATCCATTGACTCTATTGATCTATTGATTCATATTGATCACGTATTGCATTAAATTGATCTAGTATCTTCAGTCGACGCAATCAATAGTTTTGCTGATAACAATAACACAAAAACCTTTATTTATTTTATTTTGAGTTTGTTTCTTTAAACATTTTGTCTTTACCATAAAATTTATTGCTTTTTTAAGGCTTTCTATAAACTTTAAAAAATTCTGCATGTTTAACATGACCCTAGAAGCAGTAAAACGTCACAGTAAATCAGATAAACTCAAACTGTATCCAGCTACCCACCTACCCTTCCATGATCTATTTGATCTATTTGATCTAAAACCAGCACTTATGTGATCTATTGATCTATTTAGATTTTCAAACGTCATATTTTGCTACTCGAACCATAAACACACCAAAACTCTTCATTTCTATCTTTTGCTCATTTCTGTTCAAATATTTGTTTTCTAACTTAAAATTTTATTCCTTTTTATGTTCTATAACTTAAAAAATCCAGTCGCATTACAATACCCTAAAGCAGTTAAATCAGTAAAATCAGTAAAATCAAAACGGCCCTCCATTTACACTGCCCACATTATCCATGATCTAGTGATCTATTTATCCATTGATTGATCTATTGATTCTATTGATCTATTGATTCAAGGCCAGATTTCTGTACAACCTAAAGCGTGGAGGGTGGATGTTTTAAATTTTTGTCTCCCTTCTTTTAACAACATTTGTTTTTATACAAACCCTTTTATATGTTAATTTTGCTTAATTTGCTTTAAATATTTTGTTTTTTACTAAAAACTAATTCTATTCCCTTCCCATGTTTTATAATCCTTAAAAATTTGCATATTTACATACCCTGCATTCAAACACAGCCAGTAAATCCAGTCAGAATCCAGTGAAGCTCAACACCTCGCCCCCATACCTCTCATACCCTTCTGTGATTCTCGATGACTCTACTTTGCATCTCATTGATCTATTGCATCTATTTGCATGTCAAGTCATATTGTTCATATAACATAACACAAAAACTTTTATTTATTTTTGTTTTGTTTCTTAAACATTATGTTTTACTATAAAAATTTAATTATATTTTTAGCTGTTAATCTATGAATACTAAAAAAACTTTTGTTTTTTACTAAAAATTTATTCTTTTTATGTTCAATAACTTAAAATATACATTTTTTACATACCCTAAAGCAGACAATCAGTAAATCAGTTAATCAAACGGCCCTCCACACCACCCTCATTACCCTTCTTAGACACATTAACTATATGGAACCATACCCACTTGATCCTAGATTGATCAGTCATATTTTTCAATTTCATAACACAAGGAAATAAATTTAATATTGTTTTGTTTTCCTTTAGCTTTTCGTTACTTTACTAAAAAATTCTATTTCCTTTTATGTTCCTATAACTTTCAAAAAATAAATTGCATATTTACATACCTTAAAGCCAGTTAAATCCAGTAAATGCAGTAAAGGTCAAACTGCCCTTCCATAACCCGCTCCCTTACCCTATGTAAGCCTCTATCGTACAAGGGTTCCAGATTGTTCCCACGATATATTGATCTATTGATTTAAGATTCACTATTTGTATAACATAACACAAAACTTTTATCTTTTTTTGTTTTATAGTAGCTTCTTAAACATTTCTGTTTTACTCTGTTCGAATTTATTTGATTTTTGCTTATTCTGTTTAAAATCATTTTTGTTTTTTACTAAAAAGTTTTTATTTTTCTTTTTATGGTGTTCATAACTTTAAAAAAAAATTGCGTTTGACTGACCTTAAAGCAGTAAATCAAGCCAACCATCAGTAAATCAAACTGCCCTCCAATACCCTCCTTACCCCTTCCATGATCTATTCTCCCACCCTCTATTGATCTATTGCATGCTATTTCATGACCTTTGAATCTATTGATTCAAGTTCATATTTTTTAAATGCATATCACACAAAACCTTTCTATTTATTTTTGTTGTTTCTGTTACCCTTTTCGTTTATTACTAAAAAATTCTTATTCTTTTATGTCTATAACTAAATTTTTTTTTTGCGATATTTACATTACCTTAATGCCCAGGCTAAAAGTCAGTAATCAGTGAGAATCAAAACTGTCTCCATACCCTCCTACGACCTTCCATGATCTACTTGATCTATGAGCTATTGATCTATTTGATCTATTGCACTTCAAGTCATATTTTTGACGATAGGCCGGAACGATACCGCGATATAACATAACACAACAAACGCTTTTATATCTATTTCTTGTTTTGTTTCTTTAACACTTTCATCTTTAAACATCAAAAAATTTATTCATTTTTATGTTCAATAACTTTAAAAAAATTTTGCATTTTACATACCTTAAAGGCATATTAAATCAGATAAATCAATAATCAAAACTGCCCGTCCATACCCTCCCACCCTTCTGTGTGATCTATTGATCTATTGCTTCATGCCGCATTTC
>JABUQX010046815.1:0-7500 GCA_015478945.1 Trachelipus rathkii
AAGAGATATTTTAGAGGTGACGATCTTAGTTTGTTTATTAATTTAAAGATCACTCTTTACTCACATAATAGTACGAGTAGTCAGTAGTCAATCTCACGTAAGATATCGAATATATATTATCAAATATATACACTATATCACAAATTATTCTAATCAAAGGAAGATTTAATTTTATTCCAACATATTATTTTTTATTAAGAAAAAAAATTAGTTTTGGTATTTAAAATATATATATGATTTGTATATAAGGATTAAAAACATAGATTTAGGTTTCTCAGATGTCATCTTATTGTGACAATTTCACAATAGTTTATGCATATAATATATAGGACTGATATATATATTTATACTAATATAGTATCATTAAGAATAAATTATACTTAATTATTAAATATTAATTATTTTATATATTTAGAATGTATACAACACAAGCTGAAAAAACATTAACATATAGCATAATTAAAATTTTTATTAAAATTTAAAAAATCTTGTAAAATGAGAAAATATAGATAATTAAATATAATATAATAAATAATATATAAATATATTAAATTAAGTAATTTAGTATCATATTATATAAGTTCTGGTCCAGTAAAATTAAGTATTTCTGAATTACTTAAATTATTGCTATTAAGGATTAATATTGATAAAATTATAGATTAGTTTATTATTTCTTAGATCACTATATCACTTGAGTTAACTAGAATTCTGGTTATATTTAATCTATTTAAATAATTAATTATAATTCATTATGTTATCAAGGAGCCGACAATCGTTCGTCTATTATATTTTAATATTTTATAATTAATTATATTATTATAACGCATATCTATTCATTATTATTACCAATTATATAGTTGTATCATAAATATTACTCATTATTATTTCATCTATTAATATATAGCTATAAACTTTCGTATATTATTATATAATATTAATATTTTTAATATAATCTTCCATATAAATGTTAATCAGAGGTAGAATAAAATTGTGGATCGTTTACGTAGATATTATTAAGTAAAAGTTCTTATAATTATCTAAATACTATACTAGGAGGACATTCCTATACTCACGTTAGTAATCTAATATATCTAATAGACGGGATGTATGGTTAGATCATAGGGATTCTATATATATAGCAGTTATCCATTAATAATTAATTTACCATTATAGACTTCATTTCATAATATAATTATCTTATCTTATTAAAATTTAAAAAAGTCAATGTATAATAAAGTGAATGAGGTTTATTGATGGTTATGTAAATACCAATATCTACCAATATATTATTATTTAATTATTAAATTATTATATATTATTATAATTAATTATATATTTATATATTTATATATTTAATTATTATTATTATATTATATTAATATTATATATTATAATTAATATATTAATTATTTAAATTTAATATTAATTAATTATATTTAATTATTATTATTATATATAATTTATTATTGATTAGGATGTATGATTTTATGAATGGATTAATATATAGATATATATTATTATTATTATAGTTATTACTAATATATATTTTATTTTATAATAATAATAATTATAATATATACTTATAAATCTTATGATATTCCAATTTTTTTTTTAGTTGTTATTTTAGAGTAATGTAACAAAGAGAAGAAAGAATTACGATATAACGGTTATTTATTTACAAGTTGGTTAAATACTTTATACTATTTTTCCTTTTTATTTTACAATTATTTAAACCTCACTTTAATATATTTTACTAACCTTAAAAGTTTTTATAACTCACTAATAATAGTGGTTTTAGGTGTGAAGTATTATTATTAATTATTATTATTAATTTAATTTAATATATTATTAATTATCTTAATGTATAATTATTATATGTCTAACATTTTTAAATATTAATATAAAAATAATATTAAATGATTATTTATTATGTAGAATTATATAATGTATTTTAAAATCAGTTAGGATGATTATAAATTTGCAGTGTAAATTTTTTGTAATGTGTATGCTAAAATTATATTTTCTACATATATACTTAATTATTGTGTATTAATTAAATTTTGTATATATTTATTTATGAAATTTAATAATATTTAATATATTTAAAATTAAATTATACTATTTATAATTAATATTTACTTATCATTTTTAATCTGGTTTTACATAAAAAATTTAATATTATTGTGAAATTTAAAGAAAATTTTAATTTTTAATTTTATAATTTATATATTATTAATATTATTATAATAATAATTAATATTTATATATATTAAATTGAATAATAGATTAGTTATACATTTATATTCTATAAAAATCATTTAATTTATAAAATGATAGATAAGATAGTGATGTAGTATACATTGCATTAACTGTATTATCATTATGTAAGGTCAATTTAACTTAATATATATAAAATTAATATTGAAAATAATATTAAAATACCTATTGTTATAATTCATTATATAGTAGGTAATGTGTTAAAAGTTCTTTAATGTTTTATGTTAAATAATTAATTTTATTATATAATAAAATTATTATATTAATTATATAATTATTATTAATATTATGGTGTCATTATTCTCTTATATTATATTATGATTATTCGTCTAAATCATTTATTGAATAATTTATAATGTGAAGTGTTTATTATCATTTAATATTGTTATTTTAGTTTTTATTTTATTATTATATTATTATTATTTATTATTATTATTATTATATTATAATATTCTTTTTCCATTAAGTTTAATTATATTATTATATTTTATTATTATTATATTATTAATATTATTTTTACTATTATTATTATTATTATTATTATATTTATTATTATTATTATTTTATTATTATTTAATATTATTTTATTAATATTATTATTATTATTGATTATTATTATTATTATTTATTATTATATTATTATTTATTATTATTATATTATTTATTATTATATATTATTTATTATTATTATTTTACTATTATTATTATTATATTATTATTATTATATTAATATAATTATAAATATAGTAAATATAGATATTATTAATTATAAATAGAACAAATAAAAACTATTGTTTTTTTGTTATTAATTTTTTGCATACCATAAGTTATAAGCATTATATTATTATTGATATTATTATTATTTATTTATTATGTTATTATATATTATTATTATTATTTATTATTGTTATTATTATTATTATTTATTTATTATTATTGTTATTATTGGGCTATGACGAAAACGTCCCTAAGTAGCCTTTTCTCATATATAATTTCTTTGTATTAATTTCTTATTATTAATCATACTTTTTGGTATTTAGTTGAGAATAAAGTGTGGTTTTTGATTTGATTTGATTTGAATTATTATTTTTATTATTATTATTATTATTATTATTATTAATTTATTATTATTATTATTCATTTTTACTTAAATTATTATTATTATTATTATTATTATTATTATTTATTTTTATTATTATTGATTATTATTATTATTATTATTATTATTATTATTATTATTATTATTATTATTATTATTATTATTATTAATTATTATTATTATTAGTATTATTAATTATTAGTATTTATTAGCATTATTAATTATTTTATGATTCTTATTGTAACTTTTATAAATATTTATTATTATATTATTAATTATTAGCATTAATTATTATATTATCATTACTATTTTATTATTATTATTATTATTATTGATTATTATTATTATTGAATTGTTATATCAGCTTCTGAATTTCAATGTGAGATTTACAGAGCCGTTTTCCCAATTTCCTAAAGTATCAACCGCTTTTGATTGATTTTTTTTTAAGAGCTATTCCTAGTAATAAAACATAGAACAACGCTTTCTGAACTTTCTAATCTGAATATTTCGCCTGGCCACTGTCAAGGCTATAATCGGAGACGAGTTCCAAGACTAATTTAACATTGCAAATGAAACAAATATTGCTCATTTAATATAAATGTGAAGTCAACAACTTAAAGTTTTATAATTACGTAAAATCTTAAAATCCTTAAAATAACAACATATCAAATAGAGGGAAGGAATTTCTCGGATAATCATAAAGTCCCCCCAAAAAAATTTCCGATAAGACTACTACAAAATTTTCATTTCATTGTATAAAATATAATAACTGGTTTGTTATTTTTATTAATAGGTACTCAGCCAGCCTCAGTTCCAAAGAAATTTCCCGCTCGGTGTAAGATGTCAAAATTAAAATGCCGAGATTGGGTTTGGGAGTTCAATGTTCGTTCTTCAAGTGTTCAAAGATCTTAACTGGGCCTGTATCTATTGTTGTGAGACCGTGGAGTTTTGTTGGAGAGAATTAGTAGTATTCCCGATGTAAGAGGCATTACATCCATCTTTATTACAGTGAAATTGGTATACCACGTGATTCACATTCTCCTTAGTTCCACTAGCTCTTTCATAAAAAACACAGAAGAAAGTTTCAATGGCTTTTAGTAACATCTAAGTTTTATTTCTTTAGTGTTAGATTTGGACTTGATGTGATACTGTAATTCTTGTTCTTTAACCTGAATATTTCATAATTAACATCTGATGCTAAATGTTGGATCTAATAAGAAGAATGTCAAGAATCTGTCGACTATTATTTCTGCCTTTTTCTTCGACAAATTTTCTTATTTATGAAAAGTTTTAAAATGATTTTATCTGTAGATATTTGGGCGAAAGTTATTGTTAGCAAAGAGATTCATGTTAATTCGTGAAGGGTCTCCATGAAAGAGTTTCCTCAGAGCAAATGCGGTAAGCTCTATGCAGTACAGTTTTAATTTAGGGTGATTTTATAAGTAAGGGGTAAGTGTGAACCGAAATTACTATATATGCCATTGTCAGTAGGTTTGACGTAAATACTTGTGGTGAGGGCTCCACTTGGATCAAAGGAGATGTTAACGTCTAAAAAATGGAAGGAGTTATTTTCAGATTTTTCAAAAGTAAAATTTAGGACACTTAAATTTTGGAGTTCATCAATAAAGACCTTAACATCTTCATCACGTTTGAAGACCACGAAGGTGTCATCAACATATCGTATATATAGTCTTGGATTGAAAGAATTATTTTTGCTTAATATTAAGTTTTCAATATGCGACATGTAGAAGTCAGCGAACGTTGGTCCAAGTGGGGAACCCATGGAAACACCATCCACCTGAATATATGTTTTTCCATCGAATTCAAAAGGAGTCATAGTAGTGCATTTGGTTAAAAGATTTTTTAAAACAGATTTTTCAATATTTGGAGGTTGTAATGAAGGATGGTTGTAAGTTCTGTCCAATATTATCTCAATTGTATCTCTCACAGGTACGTTTGTGAATAAGCTTTCAACATCTAAAGAATAAATCTTGTCATGTGGTGTTAAATTTTCAAGATCTAATTTAAGTAAAAATTCTTCAGTACTTTTAACCATATTCCTTGAGTCAATGTACGGACGGATAATGTCATTTAAATATTGTGCAATGTCGTGAGTTACAGTTCCGCGCATGTTTATGATAGGTCTTAAAGGGGGATTCTCTGAATTTTTGTGAATTTTCGGAAGACCATATAAGTGGCCGTTGTTGTAAGAACCGATTCTTCGAATTTTTAATTTAATATTATTGTCCGTAATTTGGCGAGATAAAGCATTAATTGATTTTTTCAGATCATCGCTTTTACTATTTAGACATTGTTTAAATTTTGATTTATCTGAAATTATATTTTTAAGTTTTTGCATATAATCTTCCTTATTAAGAATAACAACTCCTCCTCCCTTATCAGGCCTTTTAATCACTATTTCAGTATTGTTCTTAAGAGATAAAATGGCTTCTTTGTCGGCACTGGAAAGTTGATTATGTTTATCTTTGGTGATGTGAGAACCAAAATATTTTAATTTAGTTTTAAATATCTCGTTGTCGATTATAGTTATATCTCCTTTTCTCTCATGAAGTAATATATCGTTGTTTAAAGTTTCAATTTCTATTTGCTTCTGTAGTAAATTTTCATTTTTCGGTAAACTATAATTTAGGCCTTTTTCCAGTAGATCATTTTCAGCTAAAGATAAATTATAATTTGAGAGATTAATTATTTTAGAGTTATGCTTAGGATAAATTACCTCACCCCCATAAAGGTTTCTTAGCTTATTGTGATGTGTTGAATAAGTATCACTAGAGAATTGATCTAATATCCTTTGTAAGAAAAATATGCTGGCATAAAATTGTATATTGTTGACAGTTTTCTTGAGTTTAACCAGGTTCTTGAAAGAGTTCAATATTTCATCATGCTTTTTGTTTACTTTAGAAGAAATCTCTCTATTAATAAGTAAAGCTTTGTACTCTAGGGTATAAGATTCATACTTAACTGTTTCATCAAAAAGTTTAAAGTTCGTGAAATTTGGAAAGAGCTAGCTGATTATTATTATTATTATTTTTATTATTATGTATTTCATATTTTATTATTATTATTATTATTATTATTATTATTATTATTATTATTATTATTATTATTATTATTATTATTATTATTATTATTATTATTATTATTATTATTATTATTATTATTATTATTATTATTATATTAAGTGAGTCTTTTTAAATATTAATTATTAATTATTTTATTAGAATAATTTATTAATTATTATTATTATTTTATTATTATTATAATTATTATTATATTATTATTTTATTATTATTATTATTATTATTATTATTATTATTATTATTACTGCAATCATAAGTTTGCCTTCCCATTCAACTCTGTGAAATGAAAATAATGACGCAGAAATAAAAATTAATTTGAACGTCTGAAAATGCTATTTTTCAAACCTCTCAATGGTCATTAACACAGACATCGTTAATAGAATAATATTGCATTGGGGAAATTAAACCTGTATTGAAACATATTCAAAAATTATTATATGAAATCTCTGTAATGAAAGGATTCAAGGGGTTTATTTCCTCTCAGTCTTTCAACATATAATAATTTTATATAAAGATTGTTTTACTACTACTACTACTACTACTACTACTACTACTACTACTACTACTATAATAATAATAATAAACATAATATAAACATAAACATAATAATAATAATAATAATAATAATAATAATAATAATAATAATAATAATAATAATAATAATAATAATAATAATAATAATAATAATAATAATAATAATAAAATATATAGTATAATAAATATAATTATAATAATAATAAAATAATAATAATAATAATAATAATAATAATAATAATAATAATAATAATAATAATAATAATAATAATTTATAATACTTAATTTGCACTATTCGATTTGTAAAACAAGTGTTACTGAAATTAAAATATTACTCATATCCGTTGGATTTAGCAAGTGAGATTCCGTCACTCAGACGGTAATACAAGTCAACGGTAATACGTTTGGGATTCGGTTTTGAGCTCCTCCTGAAATGACGAAAAGATTCCAAATGACTTCGCTTAGCGATCCTGTAAATCCTGATACTGA
>JABUQX010046815.1:12500-20000 GCA_015478945.1 Trachelipus rathkii
AGTATTAAGGTCATTAATTTCCACAGACCAAAGCGTTTTTCTAGCCTAGTTTTATTACATCTTTTCATTATTTTTTAAAACCATCATTTTCATTCGAAGATGTTTCAAAATGCCCTTCCCTTAGCTTTGAGAATAATTAAATGATATTACACTTCAAAAGACAGAATTGTAGTGGCACTCGATTTTTTTTTTGGTAATTCTTCAATGGTTTCAATAGCTTAATTCAGTGTGATATGATGTCCATTTTTCCAATAGTCAAAGGAATGTTGGAAACGATTTTGGAACTCAATTCGACTGTGCGCTTAGAGTAAGCAAGTAAAAGAACCGTCTCTCTCATTACGATGCAAATATACCATTAGTATGCTTACTCCACAATATGATATGGTACTATTCAGTGAGTTGGAACGTCTTTGATAACAGCACGATTGGAAATTCAAGCGTTTGAATTGGTCTTTCAAAGTCATTTTGGTGGCATTGCGTCTAGATTCAATCTTACGTATTTTTATTATAAAGATTCTTTATCAAATCTCGACAATACATATCCGCAACATCCGCAGGGAAAGCGCGGATGCGATGCGGATTTTTTAATATGTGCGAGCAGTTGCGGATGTTACTGCATCACTAAATATTATATATATATATATATATTATATATATATATTATATAATATATATATATATATTATATTATTATATATATTATATATATTATATATATATATTATATGATATATATATATATATAATATATATATAATATAATATATATATATATATATATATATATATCAAGAGTGAACAATTAGTCAAAAAAGAAAAAAACAGTGAAGTGAAAAAAGTGCCGGTTCAAAGCGGAAGTTCAAATGAAGAAAAAAAAGTGGAAAAACAGTTCAAATTCCCCGAAAAAGTGTATTGGAGAAAACAATACTTTCGCTATAATATAAAATTTTCCCCTAAATAAAGCAAAAGAACAACTCGAAAATAAAATATCTACCCCAATCCCCCAAAAAACCGTTAGAAAATGCCCAACTCTAAGAAGAAGTCACCCACCATTCGAACCAAGAAAACAAACATGGCCCTTGTGACTCGATCTAGAATCTTAAGATCCCACCAGCCTCCTCCCGAAGAAGAAACCCTTCGACAAAGGGACAGAAGAAGGGGAAGAGTCGTCTCAATACGAAACAGACTCAGAGAGCGAGATGCCAGAAGAATCGAGAGCACAAAAGAGGGTGAGAGATCGTCTTTTCCCACTACGATCTTCAATTTTAACAGAATTTCTGATCCCCGAGAGAGGGTAAGAATCTTGGCATCGATTCTCCCCAGCAAAATCACCAATGCAGTAAAACTTTCCTTACGAGATGATTGCTACACGAACCCCATAAAGCAATCGAGAAACTTTATGCTCCCTCATTGAGGTCCCAAATTAAAGAGGTTTTCCAATCAGGGATGCGGACTGACGAACTTTCTTCAGATTACATTGAGAGAGTAAAGGGAATGTTGGGTATATCTAACTTCGACTTACTGACGGATTGCGACATCAAATTTATAAGAGCTTTTTCTAATGCAATTACCCGAACGGCTCCAAATTCCCCTCTTGACGGTTAGGGAAGACCGGGATTTCGATGAACTGATAGAGCTGTCGGATAGCATATTTAACAACTTTTACTCTCCAGATGGGGCCGACCGATACCCGGATGAGAAGAGAGACAGCTGGTGCGCCCTAAACGCCATTCAGCCAGCTGGAGAGAGGCCTCCCAAACACCCTAAAGAACCCTCGGCCTGCGAGAGAGAAATTCACCGCTTGGCAATTTAGCAAGAAAAAACAGCTGATGAGGTACGCACGCTGGTCAAAAGCATCGCTGACCAGGCTAAAACTCCCAGAGCCTCTCCAACCCTGAACCATAATCAAAATCCAAGAAGAGAAAGTACCAATCACTCAAGATATGGCAACGTCCTAGCAGAGGCAAGCACGCAAGGACTTTGTTATTTCCATAAGAGGTTTCTCCACCGCGCTTTCAAATGCGAAGGTCCATACTGTGCGATGTGTTCCCTAATCCCCCAAAACCCCCTTCCCCAACGACTCAACGAGTAGCTTCAAATCAACCGAATCAGGGAAACGGAGGAGGCGCCTGCTAAGACAAGCAGCGGATCAGGCAGGATGATTCGATCACGAACGTCAGGTATCATGTAATAGAACTTATAACGCGCGATTGTTAAATGGTCATGATTATGTAGCTAGGTTTAATTATGGCCAAAGAAATTTTAATGACAATTATAATTCAAATAATAATTATGATGATGTTCGTATTATATATTTTAGGGGTTTAATTATCAGGGCTATTCAAGATGCCCGGGGAGAGGGGGGAATGCTAACCATCAGCAAAGGAAGTATTGCGCAAACGCTAGCCAAGACCCTACTAACTTAATTTTACATAAAACAACATAATGATCCGATAATCCCATTCTTAACCCCTCACTGATTTAACATCCAGCACATTCTTCAACATCTCCTTCTTTATATATATATATATATATATATATATATATATATATATTTATATATATATATATATTATATTATATACATGCAAACACATATATCATATATATATTTATTTATATATATATATATATATATATATATATATATATATATATATATATATATATATATATATATATATATATATATATATATATATATATATATATATATATATATATACATATATATAAGGTGTATATATATATATATAAAGAAGAAGAAAGGTTATATATATATATATATATGTTGCTAAGTTATATATATATATATATATATATATATATATATATATATATATATATATATATATATATTACCTTACACATCCGAGACAGAAGAGAATCTAACTTATACCCAGCAATTTTCCAATTAAACAATTGATTCCTTTTCAATAAATAAACAACCTACCATCCTAGGTTTGACCTTTGACACAGATATGACCTTCGCACTAAACGTCAACAATATCACTTCAAGAGTCAAACAAACTAAATTAACTAAAAATTCTAATTGGTAAAACTTTGTCCAACATAAAAAAAAACATCTCAAATGCCCATTCCTAAATTATTCATCACCTGCCTGGTCTCCAACAATTTTACAATCCAATATTCAGAAATTAGAAACTGTGCAAAATAAAACTTTCAGGATAATAGTAGTCAGTCTTCCCTCAACACCCATTCGTTATTTACTAACTGAAACTAAAATTCTTGACGTGATAGGCTGTTAATTTTGCAGTAAATCACTATAAAAGATCAAATCCTGCATCGATCATTACAGCAACTCCCTGCACCAAGAAGGAAAAAAATCACACCAGCATTATACTGCTCTAAAATATACAACCCCCCCTCACCTCTAGTTACTACCACTATTAAACGCATCTACACTCTGATAATTTTAAGAATGATCTCCGAATACCCAAATAACTCTATGTTTCAATTTCAGAGAATGCACAAATTTCCTAAAAAGAAACTTCTCCCAAATGGGTAAAAGAGAAAAAGTGAGGAAATATATTTCAAAGAAAGAAAGTTTTCTATAAAGGTAGGAAAATAAAGAAAGGTCAAAGAATGCAAGCAAGAGCGCATTACATGGAAAGAAAGGTGAAAACAAAATGCACGATAAGATCAATTGCTTGAAACATACTAAGAAAGTGTAAAGAAGGACATAACCTTTTACATTTTGATAGCCCAGAGAATGTTGCATATAGGTTTTTACAAATAGCTTTAAAAAATGATAGTGTAAAATTGAACTTACATATAATTTTTTAAGAGTAAAAAGGGAGAAGAAATTTTTTATATATCTTTTATTTTGTTTCATCGAAAGGGTTCAATAAAGTTTAACAAATTCACCGATAATGGGAAATGTTAAAGGTTATCGAACATTAGAGATTAAATAAATAATTAGTGTTTTATAAAAGCTTTAGTTTTATAATAATTATGCAATTGCGAAGTGTAAGGGAGGTTTGAAACTCGATAGAATGTTCTAGTCCCAAGGCGGTGCCACGTAGGTCTTTCTAAACACTTTGCAGGCAGATCTTGAGAGAGAGAGAGAGAGAGAGAGAGAGAGAGAGAGAGAGAGAGAGAGAGAGAGAGAGAGAGAGAGAGAGAAAGGAAAAAGGAATAAAATAATGAAGAACAAAAAATAAGGTATTAAGAAGATCAAGATAGCGGTCTAGCATCGTTGGAAATATCTCAGGTAACAAACAATAAAAAGTATTTTATTTAAAAGTAAAAAAAAAGTAACAACGAAAAACAATATATTTACTCATGCAAATTGCTAAATTTGTATGTGATTTCCAGGTGTATAATCAGTTAAATATATTTATTTTATTATATTTGTTTAGATATTAGAATTGTAAAATCATAGTCTTGTTTATATGTCTTTTCAGAGCGATGTTTAATGATGTTTTTTTTGCAGGAATAAAATTGAATTACATGTTCGTAACATAGCTCCCTCATGTTTGATGCCAATATTGGTCTAGAATATTTTATAAGCTACTTCGTAATAATACAAGCAATATATATGCAAATTTAAAAGGTTGTTCATTACGAAAGCATTTCATATTATAAGTAATTATACATATTAAATATCAAGCTTATAGTATAAGTAATATTATTTATAATAAGATTGCCTTAATTATATTGAAGAAATATCGTAATTAAATTAAAATAGATATTACTTGTGTTGGAATGTAATTTGTGCATTTGTGTAACATCGACCGTCGTGAGCATCAGCTGACACGTATAAGAACAAACAAACAATATTGCAACCTAATTTAATTAATATTTGGAACTAAATATTCTTCACATTGTATAATTATCATAATTATAATTATTTAATTATATTGGACATTGATTAACATTGAAATAAATTGATTCTTAATTAAATTTTCAGAATTTATTTACAATTTCAATTTGTCATTTGGTTATTACTCAAAGGAACATATTATTTTCCTTTTGATATTGAATATTTTTATTAATAATCAATTGAAGTATTATAATTAAATTTAAGTGTATATATATATATATATATATATATATATATATATATATATATATATATATATATATATATATATATATATATATATATATAGGCAGCATAAGAGAGATATATATATATATATATAATATATATATATATATATATATCATAGCTTTAAACCTTCATATGAAATTATTCGTTCATATAGCAGACTTAACGAAAGTCATTTTAATTTGCAATTAATAAATCAAATGCCACATGTCCCTGCAGGTAATATTACAGATGTCATCTACCATTGTAAGTGACGTCATTATTGTTATCTATCTAAGTGATGTCATCGGCGTCATTTGTTTAGATAACATCTTTTTATTTTCTTATTTTCTTTCTTAAATAAATTTAGCAATAAATTTAAGTAAATTATTATTATAGAATTAATTGTCACATTCCTCCCCTTTTGTCTGGTAATCTAACTTTCCGTCTAGTTAGTGATCCCCTTGTATTTTGTTTAACTTATTGCTGTCAAAAAACGTGATGCGCAATTAGAGTCTGATCACAAGCACCCCTTTTTCTATTCACATATACAGTCAATATTGATTGATACTTTCGTTGCAATCAATATTAAAAAAAACATGTACTCGATCTTGACCCAAGTTTATATCTGTTTATCATATTCGACTTCTTTACCTCTATCAGGTACGTGCAAGCTCCTAATAAATATTAATTTTGGGTTTGTATGATTAAACTATAAGCGACATAGTTATTTTTTTTTGTATATTGTAATTTTATATTTGTGGTATTATCGAGCGGAAACGCTCTTCAAGTGAACCTTAGCAGGTGATATTTAACATTTATAAAATTCTGGTGTATTTATAATCATAATGATGCTTGTTTATAGGGTAGGGTAGGACGAAAGAACACTAACATATCTACCATATTTTTGATTATTTGTTTTCAGAAGTTTAGATTTTTATTTAGAGGTGTAATCAAACTTTTTCTGTCTCTTTGATTAAACATTTTACTTGTATAGAGAAATATAAGAGTAAAAAGGAAGGATTAAGCTCATCATTCTTATTTATAATATAATATTTCGAGGGTCATCTCTTGTAAATGTTATTGCAAATATCATTCATCAAAGAAGACGGATCCTTTCAAAATTTCTCAGTTGGAATCAAAGTATATTAATATTTTTTTCAATCGGGAAAGGTTGCAAAAAAATTCATTTATTTGTATTGTATTTCATATACAATATTTTTCTTTTACCACGGTTCTATAACGAAGTTGGGCGCGGCCCAACCTCCTACTACTCGCGGCAACTTACGACCTTATTACCTTCTGGAAACCACAACTATTGCCAAGTACTCGTTTGTGTGCATGTTATGGGTAGCTGTGGTTGGGACAAGTGTTTAGGTATTTAGTGGAGGCTGGTTCATCCTTCACCCACTGAATACCCAGAACATTGGGGAAATTTTTCCTATCCTTCCTACTCATGTTGATCCCCATAACGTACTTGTAAGTAACCAGGGCTGCGGAGCCGGCAAATTTTTTTCCGGCTCTGGCTCCGGCTCCGACTCCATCATTTTAAAATTTCCCGTCTCCGACTCAGGCTCCGGCTCCATCGTTTTAAAATTACCCGGCTCCGACTCCGGCTCTGGCTCCAGCCCTTTAAAATTACCGGCTCCGACTCCGGCACCGGCTCAGGCAATTTAAAATTGTTCTGCTCCGGCTCTGGCTCCGGCTGCGACTCCTAGTTATAATTCCTTCTTCATTTATCGTTATTTAATCATTAATTCTGTTACAAAATTTTGATGGTATGATGAAAGTAAATGTTTGGTAATGACATCTTTATTTTATAGAAAATAAGAATTTTAAGAAATACAGAAAAAGAATAATTCACTTTCCTCCTAAATTTTAATATAATTCCTCTTTTAACGATGAACTGGCTGTATGTACATTTAGGTAATATAATTGTTTTATTAATTTTTTTCTTTCTAACAAGCATAAAAATTATATTTCATTTTCATTCTAAAGTTTAAAGTAATTCCTCATTGAACTATGAGCTGCCTGAACATATGTAATAATTTTATTCAAAACAGATTTTTTATTTATATATATATAATATATATATAACTATATATATAACTATATATATATATATATTTATAAATATATAGATACTATATATATATATATATATATATATATATATATATATATATATATATATATATATATATATATATATATATATATATATATATATATATATATATATATATATATATATATATATATATAAAAAATATATATATATATATATATATATATATATATATATATATATATATATATATATATATAGTATATATATATATATATATATATATATATATATAACTATATATATATTAAAGAATATATATATATATATATATATATATATATATATATATATATATATATATATATATATATATATA
>JABUQX010046815.1:25000-70192 GCA_015478945.1 Trachelipus rathkii
GTATATTATATATATATAAAAATATATATATATATATATATATATATATATATATATATATATATATATATATATATATAATATGAATTATATATATATATATATATATATATATTATATTATATATATACCCCTAATACAAAATATACTATAAAAATAATCCAACTCTAGGGTCGGACTAAGCAATATATGTGGTATAACCCCGTAAAACGTACGGTGGATAGCTAGAGATAAAGATCAGCGTATCAATTCATTACTAACACCAGTAAGCTCATACATACACACAAATACCTAAATACCCAGGCACAAGACATAAGCTATTAAATACTTATATATGATATAATGCAGGATATATATATGATAGGTATAGGATATATAACACTCATAGTAATAACAGGCGGTACTATATAGGTAATAATGGGGTACAGCCAACCCGTAGCGGAGGCCAAACCGGATATATATAATATAACTAAGACGGCGATTAGTAGATACCCTACTAAGGGATGAATACCTTCACTATAAGGAATCCAAATAACTAAAAAATAACAGCCACTAGTATATTATAATGATGTAAGTGCGCTCCTCGAATATCCATAACCAACCATCCATAAAGGTAAATACCTACCGGGTATCGAGGGTATAATGCCTTCACTAACGTATAGATCATAGGAATAGATACTCAACACAAGTAGAGACAATATATAGACCTCCAATTATCATAATATTCAGGGGGGAGAGGGCGCAATACATGATACCATAAAGCATAGCCAGAACGGCCACAAATAGAGTAAAGATACGATACGTCTTATATAGATATACCGAGGTACAATGAACAAACAAGTATAATATCAAATTAACACGATAATAGGTAGGCTCAAAATCACCCCTTCAATGGAATAACCATATTAAATATATATAATGGAATAGGAAAAAATAAATATGATAAATAAAGTAAATACAATAAGCGTTCAGGATAATAGGATAATAAAAAAACTAGATATAATAGACTCATAAAATATTATAGCAAAAAAAATAAAGGATAAAGATAGAAAGGCGAACACCCAAAAACTAAAGCCAATATAGCCTAAAAACGGAATAGGCAGTAAATTGCAGCATCCAAACTACCGATATATATAGCAAGGTAGTTCAGTATACGAAAAGCAAAAACGGGACCACAAAAAAAAAAAAAAGTCACAAAGCAAAAAAAACAAAACAAAAAAAAAGAAGAAAGAATACAACTAAAAAAACATAAAAGAAAATACAACAGGAACAAAGTAGAAAAAAAAAAAAGAAAGCCAACGTGTTCTTATCATGGATCAAGGTAGCTAGGAGTACCCCAAACAAAAAAAGAGAAACGAGCGGAAAACAAAAAGAAAAAAAAATAAAAAACCAAAAACAGACACGTCATATCGAAAGTCTAAAAAAGAAAACCTGAACCCAAAGAAAAAACCCATACAGGCAAAACTAACCAAAGTGGTAGTGTAAAGCATTGATAACGGCTCACAACGAACATTGCAAAATAAGGCCAAAATGGTGTGTTATGGCAGGTGCAACGACGACCCAAACATGATTGCAACATTTTGCTTTTTCAAGTTGACGGTTGTCAAGGTTAGGGTTTATAAGGGGCGGTGAGACCAGGAATAACTATTAACGGTCTGGAAGACGCGTTTATCGGAGAGGTTAAATAGCTTCCCATAAAGAAGCATGGCGTGATAAGACCACCCAAGGATTTATTTTTTTTGGTTTACCTAGAACCTTTGGCTGAAAATTCAGGATATAGATCGTAAGATGGAACAGAATTACTCGTGATTTATCGATGTTTAAAATAGTTACCCATGTATCGAATGTTTAAAAATCGGATTTCGATACGTGCGTATACTGGATGAAAACTTTTTACAAATTAGAATAAAAATAATAAATCGAAAGAAGAATAATTATAATATTAAACAATAAAAATCGAATTAACGACTGGATAGTATTAGTATATCAAGCTATAGAGCGTGAGAGAGACACATATTATCTCAAAAAAACTAATTAGAGTTATTCGCTATTACAAAAACTTGAGTAAAATGATTCATAATGTATATATGTAGTAATTAATAAACTGATCTAACACAAGCGAATTTTTGGTGACCTAATAAAGGTCACCCCTAAGTGGGTTTGCTTGCCCCAACTTAAACTAGCGTATAAGTGTCAAAATTACGTCCTGAAAACCATGATTAAGAGTCTTAAGCGATAATAACGGGCATAAAGAAATATTGGATGTACAGCTAATATGTAATCTGAATATCATATACGTCTAGGAGAAGAGATTAACGTTCCAATCTGACGTCCACAACTAGAAACAAAAAAAAAGAGAACAGAAGTAGGGACGCTGTCCCTAGAAGGGTTTAAATAATTGCAGAAGACTGAAACTTAGGAGAAAGATATTGGATTTAGGAGTCAGAGATTGAGAGTTATAGGAAAGTGGGGATTCGTAGCACTCGAGAGAGTTCCAGAGCTCCTGAAAAAAGAGAAAGAAATGCATGGAATGCAATAAAAGAAGGAAAGAAGTAAAGGAAGAAGGAAGAAACGGGAAGAGGAGGAGGAAAGGGAAGTGAAGGAAGAAAGATGAAGGAAAAAGCGGAATGAGGAAGAAGCAAAGGAAGGAAGAAAAGAAATGTAGAGGAAAGGAGGATAAAGATTACCATGAATAATGAGGGATTAGAGATCCGTACCGACAACCGGTGCTGAGAGCCGTGCAGAGGTGGCCGAGTTAGTAAACATTCGAATTAAATAATAAAATAATATCATTGACTGAAATTTACATAAACTGCATAATCTGATTCATGAAACATGTACATACGTACAAATTGCATTGCATCTTTTAAAATAATAACCCGTTACTTTAAATTAAGTGTTAGAATGAAATGACATTATATATTTTCAAATCTTTACTTTCTTTTATAAACGTTAACTAATATATATTTGATTTTTGTACCTAAGTTGAAAACATGGTTCTAGTTCCCAATACAAAAATTATAAGTTTTATATTTCACCATCAGTTCTATCGACTTATGTAATTTATTATTTAAGTATTAATGTTATGTATTTTTTATGTTTGTTTTTCTTTATTTATTTGTTTAAAATTTATTTTCTAACTTTATTTTTTTTATTTTATCATTATTTTACTTTTTTATTTTTATTTATTTTAATTTTACGTATTTAAATTTATTTTCAAACTATTTGTTTATAAGATTCATATTTACTTTTTTGTTACTTTGTTTATTTATTATTTTTAATATTTTTGTTTAACTTTTAAATCAATTTTACATTTTAAATAAATTTATTTTTCTAACATTTATTTTTTTATTAGTTTAATTTGTTTATTTTTTAATTCGTTATCCGATTTAAGATTTTTATATGTTTATTCATCACATTTACAAGTTTTTGTTCAATTTGGCATTTTAATTTCTTTTTTATTTTTTTAATTTTTTTTTTTTAAAATTTTTTTTTTATTTTTTTATTTTGTAATTTATTTTTTAACTTAATTTTTTAAAGGTTTAATTATTTTATGTTATTTTTTTCAATTTGTATTTTTTATTTATAAATTTTTATATTGTTATATAGGCTATATAAAATAATTAGTATATTTTTTTAAAAAAAAATATATACATCTTCATGTGGTTAAAACGGTAAAAAATTTACGTTACTATGACATACCCTTAAAGTAGTTAAATATCAGTTAAATAATAGTTAAAAATACAAATTCAAACCACTACACCCCACTCCATACATGATCCAGTTGATCTATTGATCAGTAATGATCCATTGATCCAATTGTATCTAATATGATCTATTGACTATTGATCTACTGATCTATTGAGTCAAGTAAATGTAATTAGATATTGAAAATAAATTTTCGAAAAATAAACAAAACTTTTTTTTTAATTGTTTGAACTTACTACTTTAAAACATTTATGTATTTTAGAAAAATTCACCATTAGACTTTTCATGTTTATAACAGTAAAAATTTAATCAGTATTAACGTGACCCACTAAAGCAGTAAATCATGTAAATTCAGCTAATCAAACCACCCAACTATCCACTTCCCCACAACCCAATTACACAAAATCTAATACTAGATACATAATATGATCTATATAGCATTCTATTGATTCAAGTCATATATATTTTTTAACTTATCAGCGAATTAGCTCTTCTGTGAAGAAATTTCATAAGTAAAAAATTATAGTTAAGCATAAAGTACAAAAACCTATCATAACCTATAAAACAAACGCACACACACATACACATCAATACATACAACCAGTGCACATACACATACACACACACAACACACACACACATTCACAAGCAACACACACACACACACACACACACAACACAGAAGATAAACTGCTAAGCATTATCAAAAGTCCAATACTTAACGTACAAGTAAAGTTACTAAGACATTACATTAAGAAAATTACGCAAAACCTATTCACACTTTTACAAAGCGAATATTCTACAAACATAAGAACTAAATAATAAAAGACCACACGACAGTCAACAGCATACAACGAACACAAACATACGCACCACACACGAATAAAACTAGATTAACATTAGCAACAAGTTCCCATACTTAAACAACAACAAGTAACGATGACACATTACATACAAAACGCTGAAAATAAAAACACACCTTAAAACCTCGAGTAGAATAAAAACTTGATACACAGAAAATAACCAGTATATGACATGTTTCAACATAATGAAAAAAAATACACCTATATTAGCTTAACAGCCTTCTCTCTACCAAACCACACGAAAATGAGATTAGAAAACAATATAAATCGATACCACCAAGTCAATGCAACCAAATATATAGAACGGAAGGATTATCTATGCAAGATGCAAATGCAATAAGACGACGATGTAGCATGTTAGAAACAGAAAATACAGCATATGGTAAACGAGAAATCCCGAAAATATATATGATAAACAGATGAATTCAGCTAACCAGGCACACGCTAAACTTGGCGATCACAGCCCAAACAGGGTAGTACAAGGACCGGACTACAAGAATCCATTCACCTCATACCCTCCTATCCTCAATCTCTCTACCATACACTCCCGCATTTCCATCTCAACTTCGTACCTCACTCCAATACTTCTAACTGTACACAACAAATCCTTCACTATCTTTCCTCAATGTTATATGCAATACCCTCCATGACATTTCTCTATTTTCAGGGAAGCACGTCTCCTACTGAGACTCCGAGCGCTAGAAATCACGACCTCCAACATAACGCGTTTAACCCAGACTCGTAATCACAAACAATCCATACTCTCTCCAAGTTCTCATCTTCTGCCGACCGATTATTTGAATATTCAAGCCAGGGCCAAAAGCAGCCGTTCACCCCCTCACGAGGCGACGTCATTAAAGGGAAACGTAAATCTACACGATCATCCGACGAGAACCACCGACTCCTGTAAACAGATCACAATAATAACGCCTCACCATCAAAATATTTTAGCCGTACGTTAAGCCTGAAGGACAATGGTGATTATCAGGAGTGAATATATGAACACATGAAGCAACTAAGGGAGACATGAACAACCCACACTATAAGGACCTGGACTAGAAGAACAGCATCACACAAAAAACTCGCCGTATGATCACGATTTTAATGACTACAATAGAAGCCAAATCCTACTACCAAGATTTGAGAAAGCGCAACATCTAATAGTTTTGAGAAACCACTCGCAGTCCGCCCACGCACCAAAAACATTGATAACAGTAGCTCAAGCAATTTGCAACACAGGCATAATGAGGAGAAAAAGGTGACTACAGTAAATTTGATGACAAAAAAATAAGAGAATATATTTAAGTAAAAATGTGTATATTTTTAATTAAAGATTAGTTTCTCTAATCTTATCAATATACGAGTTAAAAAAAAATATATAAATTGGTAAATTATTATAATTATGTTATAAAAAAAAAAAAGCTTTAAAAAAATAATTGAATTATATAACCTATTTCAGTAATCCTTTTTATTTATGAGCAGAGTAAACAAATGCTATACGCACTAACCAACGTAACTAAGCATATTATATTACAAATATGAAAAATGAGAACTCATAAAATATACAATGACAGCATCTGCTAGATTATGTAATAGAAATGTTTCCATGAAATATGCATCATTCCTCTAAATACAAATTGAAAAAAAAAATATATCCTCATTCAAGCAAAAACTACTACTAACCTTAATGGATGATGTTGATCCAGAATGCTTTATTTCAGAGGCTGAGTTGATAATACTTGAGAAGATTATTCCCTCGGTCGTTGTTACAGGTGGCTGTGAAGATGCGACTGTTGATGTGTGTTTTTGTATATCTTTCTCATAATTAATTTCTTGCAGTGGTCGCAGTAGTTCAACTTGATTAGATGGATTAGGATTGGGAATTTCATTTTCTACATTCATAAAAACAGCGTGGTATTGAGATGAAGGCACTTCCTATAATGTGATTAAGATTTTTAAGTTTTAGAATATATCTAAATAAGGAAATGATTTTGACAATAGTATCAATACTAGGCTACAATGAAAAAGCACAAGTTTTAGTACCAAGTTAATGGCAAGGGAAAAAATATCAATACCAGTTAACATTGAAAGGGTACAACAATTTTATTACTAATGGTAAGAAAAAAACACGTTGATATTCATAACAGAACTTACAGGCTCCATTTTTGTAACAGTTTTCAATTTCTTAAATTTTGAAGGGGTAGAATTTTTGTTGAGATCAGTGTCAGTTTTAGCAGTCTGGGAATTATCGTTTAAAGGATCTGTTGGTGAGTTTTCAATGATACTGGTGCCATTTCCATGTTCAATTGCAACTCTTGATTTACTTTCATCATTCTCAAATTTATATATAATTGGATAGTCAGGAATAACTTGAACCGGTTCTTCAATCAAAAACCCTCCCCTGTCATTCTCATTAGTTTTAGTATTATACTGATCAGCAATATGAATTCCTGTATAGTCTGGAAAACAAATATCAGTAGCGACCAATCCTTTTACTTTTAAATACTGAGCAGCTCTTATCAAGGAAGATAACTCTGTATGTTTCACATTTATCACGCCAATGTATATGAATTCTAGAAGGTATTCTAGTGTTTTGCTTGGAATATCATTTAAAACAACAACAAGACTATCCTTCTGGGGAGTGTTTTCAAATATAAAGCTAAAATAGTCACTACAAGATGATAAAACCAATTTGTGTGCTGGATATAACGTTCCTTCACAAGCCAATGTTACATCGATTAAGGAACTTAACACCTATGTTTCTTTAAGGGTTTCAAGAACCTGAACACTAAATAAAAAAAAACATAAATAAAAATATATATTGATTATATACTTTGGGGTAGTGCAAGGGGGCCCGCCCATGGAAGATAAATATAAATAAAATTGAAGATAAATGAAACAAAAGCTTTTGAACAAAAAAATAAAAAAAAAGTATTAAAGATTACGTGAAAGAAAGCATGAAAGAACCATTACAATGACTTCCATTTTTTATTCTATTATTTTAAATTTTCTATTATTTTTGAAATGCTCCTGTCTTATCGTTTTAGATTTACACACTTATCGTTTCACTAAAAAAACACGCGCTTTCTCTTCTCTAAACATTGAACGCTTAAACCTCTTCCCTACTTCATTCCTCACAACACCATTCAACTAATCACACAAAGGTAAAGGAAAAATTAAATAATGTGCCAATGTTTAAAAAACTAAAAATTTTTGCATTTATTTATATCTTTTTTTAAACAATTCACACATAACACTTATCACTTCCTAGTGTTAAGTCCATTCAACTATACTACAAAGGTAAAACATAATGGGTTTTTGTGCTTTTAAAATTCTATTACTATATTAAGTCTCACTAACTCGCCCCCGCCGCACCCCCACCAGCCTTCTTCCCTCCAATTTGTTCCTAAAATATTTTTTTTGCGTTTGGATTTATTAATGAGAAATTTCACCTTCAATATATGTAAAAACTTTTCCAATTCCTGAATCATCTCAGTAGGACTTTATATGATTGAAAGTCATTTCCAGGGCTGGAGACCTGGGGAACTTTCGGCCCCACGAGTGACTTCTTTTAAAAAGTATAATCTATTAATCATAAAGGAAAATACCAGGAATTTTTTTTTTTTGGGTCCCCTTTTGCCAAAGTCCCCCCCCCCAAAAAGTAGGTTTAAAAAATTTTACTTTCGTTTTGGGGCAAAAAAATAAATCATGCGTTGTTGAGGTAACACGAAATATATGTAACATATGAGGTGGTAAGAAATAGACAACTACAACCATAAAGATAAGATATTTTTACACGTTGAGAAGGACACACTTAAAGAAAACAACAAGTTCTATGTCGACATCCTGAGAATAGTATAAATATTGATCTATAATCGAGTGGAAACAACCCCAGTTTAAGAGAGAGGAGACAATATAATCACCCACAATAGTGGGGGCCTCCCCCTATTTCGGGAGCATAAAAAAAAAACCTTACGAGCAAGCACCACACTCAGTGTTTCAACTCAAGGTTTACTCTACCCACACGAATACCCCCCAAACCCTATATAAAACCCCGGATTTGGCAATTATCAAATAAAGAACTAAGAAATACTTATGTGTTCATCCAAATTCCACTCTCAAAAAAACTCCTCTATCAAAAAGATCATAAGAGAAATATAAAAAGATCATGATAAGCTAAAGGGGGGCTTTGCTGACTCGCCAAATAATCTGGAGGACTGTTACAAATATTTTGATAATATTTTCATTATAAATGTAAAAAAACCTAAAACATATCAATAACCGAATCTCCAAACCCCCCCAATTTTTTTTTTGGCCCCCTTCGTTTGTCTGCTAATTTGAAAATTTAAAAAAAAATAAATTTAGAAAACATAAAATGAAAATAAAATCCCCAATTTTCAAGAGATAAAAAAAACAAAAATGTTACATTATCTCTAATGAATAGGACCTCAAAAAAATTCTTTACCCCCTCTAAACATAGACCTCATTATAGAGAAAAAAAAAATTAAAAATTAAAACTAAGTTTTATGGTCCCCACAACGACAAACCTTGGCTTCCTCGCTCTGGAAAAACAAGTGATTCTGTGGTCACTCATCTCTCCTTTCCGTCTCCTGCTTCGTCCACAAACTCAGTCTGATTTGCTATCATCGGCCCATTCCGTTTCGATACAATTCTAAAAGGAGTAATGGTGGTGTCCAGTCCACCAAGTGGGAGAGAAAGCATGTCTGCTTTATAAACCTAAATCATATGAGCCCTCGGCGCGCCCCGCACCATCTTTTTTCAAATTCAGAAGGATTTGGGGTAGCTCTTTTTGTACACGACCCAATATTATGCTATAAACGATTTTTTTTCTTATTTTCTTCTCTAAAAAAACAAAATTTAAGTATTAAAGGCATTAGGCCACACACCACCTACATTTCCCACGAAACTCACCACACACGATAATATGAGTTATCCCATCAAACCGTTTTCTTAATATATGTTTAGCCAAAATCGAAATGTTTTTCTACTAATAAGTACGTAAATACTCTCTCAATTCTATATATAACACTCACGAATCTCATTGGAGCGCATAGTGAATCCAACTCCATACTATCTTAAATATGTTATACCCTATACCCCTATACACTCACCCATAAAAATATTTATTTTATTTAACATAAATCTTATTAATTAAAAACTGAAAAATATATTTATGCATAATATTTGACTTTTTCTTCACAAAATAAAATCTAAAAAGATGAGGAGGGCCCCCAAAATTATTAGCTTTTTTATTATTTTTTTTATATTACTTCCCTTAAATTTTTTCTCAGCACACATATATCATTAATATTATTTTTATCTTATTAGATAACCCACCCAACTGAGGTCCTCACTACATCACCACATAATATAACCATTCATCAGATACAAAGAGCTTGTAGGTGCATACGGCTCTTATGTTGCCTTGATTTTCCAACCACGTTACTTCGTTAAGGCTAATTATTTTCTCGTCCACCCCCCATTATAATCGCCTATGGGTATATAATAATGGAGAATATATAGAGAGTATAAAAAATATATTGTCTAGCTGTGGGCTCCTTGCTACATAACGTGTTATGACATGCTTCCCTATTTAAAACTTAGTATAAAATCTCGGAGGTAAACAATAAAATATTTGTCCTCATTTGGGGGGGTTATAAAGACCGTGTTTTGGGGTTTTTAATTCTTAATTTGATCTCTTTTTTATATACGCGCGCCCGCTGGTTTAACTCTCTGTCCCCTATCCCCCCCTCCTTGGAGAAAATCGCCCGCTTTTTTTCTACCCCTTTTACCGTCTCACTGTGAGAGAAATTATATTATCAGCTATATAGAGTCTTTGTCACCCCCACGCCCTAAAACGCTTTGGCCTTACAACGCACCACCTTTGCACCAGATTCTAGTTTTTTCCTAACTTACCCATATCTTCAATTGTGTTTACGCACGTCTGTATGATGGATGCTTTTCCTTTCTACAAGCTGGCGGCATGATTGCTACTTTTCCCCTCCAAAATTTAAGCTTTTTTCTAAATTAATAGACCTTAGTATCTTTCACAAAAAAAAAACCAGTGTTCACAACACTGTCTTAGCAAAAAAAAAATTCTCCTTTTTGTTTTGCTTTCTTAAAAACGTTTTGGCACTCCCCGCTCCTCTTAGCCATATCAAAGTCCCCTTTCCTTTTTTTTAAAATTTAAGGGGCCCCCCCCCCACCAAAAACCTTATGTTTTTGGGCACAATAAACCCTACTCGCCCCCTTCCTTTACTTTAAACCACCAAAAAATACTTCTAGCAACCCCGATTTATATATAAATTAAAAAAATACAACCTTATTATCTGCTAGTGGGCTGCTTGGCTACACACAGCGTCGGTAGCACTAAAACTTATAACCAAAAACCATCTATACCAAAATGAATAAGTATAATTAAACAAACCAATTTTTTAGTCACTATTGTTTTATATAAATACAATTTTAATTTTTAAACTTATTTCCACACACTATTTTTGCGCTTTTTGTACAATAGCACTTCTATGTCTCTTTTTTGTAATACCACAAAACAACCACAATAAACAATTGTGTTATAGCCGCGCTCCACTGAGAATTTTTTAAAAAAAATTTAAGCCCCTCCCCCCATCAGGTCCCATACCAGACAGCACATCCCCAAAAAACGATATAGCAATTACACACAATACAAGCATTTGGTTAAAATTTAAATTAATATATATAAAAGCTATTTTTTTATGTTTATTGTTTAATTTTTTTAATTACCAGTTTCCAGAAATAAAATTTAATCCCAAGATTGTTAAACAATACACTAAAATTTTCTTTGAGGAAAAAAATATTTATAATTACCTTAACTTATATATATATATTATTATATTTTTTACATATAAAAAAAATTATTACCCTTAGCGCCTTTATAATATATAAAATAGAAATAAAATATATATATATATAGTATTTTTTAGGGTACAAAAATATTATGTTCTCTCCTGTCAAGAGACAAAGTTCATTTTCTTTTTTTTTTTTTTTATTTTTTCTTGTTTTTCTTTTTTTCTTTTTATTCGATGTGAGAGTTTTGCCGCCTTCTACAATAATATCCTTGAGAAACAATAAATCCACTAAAATTCGAGTTTTACAACAAAATTATTAAACCCATTTAAAGTTATGCTATAGTAAAGGGCAGTCGGTAAGGGGGATGTATCACCAAACCTTCTATTTTTTTATATATAATCGAGTGAGAAAAATCTATCCTGCAGCAGATTCTTAAGGGGAAAACAATAAAAGAAAAAAAAGATCTGAACCCCCTGTTAAGAAACAACGAAAACACTATTTTTTTATGTCTGGCTTTTCAGAACCAAATAAAGATATATAATGATTATTTTAATAGGGGACATGGGGCCGAACACGGCGCCCCATGACCCCTAATTTCTTTGCTCTCCTCTTGCGCTTCATTCGAAATTCCAATCTTTACAATCGTACATACAAAAGTCACCCCATAGGCCAAAAAAAGGGAATGTTCTCGGTAATTCCCACTCCAGAGAGAGACAAAGATTCCAAAATTTTTTGAAAACAATCTTTTTTTAATGCATCCTTTCAACAGATAAATATTAATTATCTTTACACTTCGTCTACTTTTTAACCCTATGACAAAAACAGCACAAAGGTTAGAGATATGGTACTCCACAAGGAATGGAACCACCCGCTGTTTTTTTTACATCATGAAAACAGAAAATTTATTCAAAAAATTATTACTTACATATCTCTCTCCTCATGTCGGAGACTGGGAAATTTTTAATGGGAATTGCACAACTGCATTTTTTTTCATTGTAGTGTGCATTAGGGTATCAAGCAAAAAACTTTCATTCCATTGACTCTCGCAATAAACTTTTGTTAATAAACCCCAATGTTTGTAGTCTCGGGGGAATAATGTTTTTCTTTTTCAAAGTCCGCTACACATGCACATAATGGGTGGCGTTATCTTCCCCCCACCACACCCCATACATACTACCCCACCCATAACCCCACACCCTTCCACTATATACCTCACCCCCCCCCCCTTAACAACCTCATCTTCACAATATATAAAAATTATTTAATATTATAATTAAAAGAGAGAATAAAAAACATAAAAATTTATTAAAAATAGGAGGGGGCTACCTCATATATATATATATATATACACTATATATATATATATACCTAAGCCTCACTAAAAATAACCTGGAAAAAACCCCCTCATGGTTTGGGAAAATAACACATATATAATATATATAAAATATATATATAATAATATATACCACTACTTTCGACTTTCTAAACCTAATATCTTTACCCCCAAATCGTATATGAAAAAATTAATCTTTTCCCTTTTTTCTATATTTTTTAGTTTTATATGACCATCATTCTTTCATTAATAATAATATATTACCTCATATAGATAATATTTCATTATCTTCTGTCTCACCATGATATAACTTATCCTTTCTTTGAATACAATTTCGTGCAAGGTATAATACACCTGGTTTTGTCCTAAGGAATGATTTTAGTGGTTTTGTATATCCCCCACGCATTATACCTCCACATCATTACCGATGCGCTTTCCCTTTTTTTTAAATCCAACCCCATTGGTACCACTCCCACCATTAGTGCGTCAAGTTGCCAATAACCTTTTTTTTTTTTTTGTTCCAATCACTTCTATTTCGTGTAATGTTCGGGGAAAAAAAAAAACCCCTTTAAATTCAAAAAAAAAAAAAAAGCCCCCCCCCCTTTTTTTTTTTTAAAAAACTTTAAAGTCCCCCCCTTTAAAAAAATATACCCCAGTATAAGGCCTTTCTTGTAAGTTCCTTTCCTCCCCTTGTCCAATCTATACATTTGGGTCCCGCAAACAAATTCCCCCTTAAAAAGGTTTTTGGGTCCGACCCCCAATGAAAAAAACCCTACCCCTTTTTTTCTGGAAAAACCACATGCCCCCCCCTGGGAGTCCCCCAAAATAAACAATAACCTTTTTGGGTTTTATCCCTTTCCCCTCTTCCCCTTTTAAATAATTTTTTTCCCCCTTCCCCTATAAAAATGAAAACCCCCCCTTTTCAGTAAAACCTTTTTTTCGCCCACCCCGAAAAAAAAACCTTTTTTACAAAACCAAGAAAGAAAAATGGGTTTTTTAAGGCCCCTTAAAAAAACTGGGGGGGCCCCCCCTTAAATAAAATTTTTTTCCCAAAAATTCACTCTAACCCTAACCTTTTTTTTTTTCCCTTTAATAAAAAGGGCCCCCCCCCCCCGGCAAAAAAACAAAACATAAAAAAATGCCCCCTTGTTTTTTTTTTCCCCAAAGTTTTTTTTTTTTTGGTTACCTCACCCAAATTGGGTTAAAAAATTTTGGTATGTAAATGTCTTTGAACAAAGAATTTTGGAAGGCAAAAATATTAAAGGCATTTTGGCAAAAGATATTTTATTAATGCTTAAAGCTTCCCCCTCTTTCCCAAAATTTTCCCCCCTACCCCCATAAATTAAACCCTTCAGGGGCCTGGGCCCCCCAAGCCCTTTTTTTTAAACCTTTTGGATTTTCCAAAAAATTTATTTTTGAAAAATCTATATAAAACGTTTTTAAATATCTTTTTTTTTTAACAAAATTCCAAAAAAAATTTTTTGCAAATTTCCCTTAGTTTTCCTGATATATTTGGGGTTTTTTTTTTTTTAACAATGCAAAAAAATACAAGGGAAAAACTTCTTAACACCCTCCCCTGAAACCTTTAAATTTAAATCCCCTTTTTTAAAAATCTTCCCCCCCCCCCCCAAAGTAAAAAAAAAACAACTGGAAAGCCCATGCAATAAGCCCAATTGAAAAAAAAAATTGTTTTGACCCCCGCACTCCCCTTGATAGGCCAAGGGAGAACCTCAAACTATTTTTTTTTTCCCCCAATCAATTTTTTTTTTTTTTTAAAAAATTGGAGCCCAAAATTTGGAATTTACTCTAATTCATTAACTTTTTTTAAAATTTTTTAAATAAAAGCTTAAAAAAAAAAAACTTTCCTTTTTCAAAAGGCATTCCTCTTAAATTACTATGTTAAATAAGCCCTAAAAATTAATTTTTCTTTGCCCCCCTCCTCCTCTTTTGGCCCTTTTCCCCTTTTTTAAATTGAAAACCTGGGTTTAAAGTCCCCATTTTCTCTTTTTTTTAACTGTGCCTAATAAATCTTTCTACAAATTTCATCTTTTCCCTTTTAAAGAAAATTTCTAAGTAAGAAATAAATTTTTTAAAAACATCTTTGCCCCCCCCGCCTTTTTTTTTTTTTTCTTCCAATTAATTTTCCCCCTCCCCTTTATTCTTCTTCCCTCCCCTCCTATTCCCCACCAAAAAAACAAGGGTTTTTTTTTTTTCCTTTCTTCGATGGGGCCCCCACCCCCTTAAAAAATGGGGGTTTTTTTTTTTTTTAATCCTTTAAAAAAACAATAATCCACCTGAAAATATTCCTTTTAAAATTTGGTTTTTTTAAAAATGTTCCCCCCAACAAATGAAAAAAAAAAAAAAAAAAAAATTTAAAAAACAAAATAAATTTTAATATAAATAATATATACCAGTAAAATGGGGGAAAATGGGTTACATTTTGCCCTACCTAACCAATGAAAAAAAAACCAAGGGTTTTTTTTTGTAATAAAATATTCGTTGAATTTTTTCTTCTAAGATTTTGTTCAAGATTTTTTTTTTTTTCTCCTCAAGATACAAATAGCAAAAAAATTGCAATTTTTTTTGGGTTTGGGTAATTTTTTTGGGGGGGAAAAAAGTTTTTTTTTTCCCCCCCCAAAAAAAATTTGGGGGAAACTTGAGTTTTTTTCCTAAAATGAACACCCCTTTAACCCCTTCCTTTGGGGAAAAACCCAAACCTAAATGAAAAAATAAATAAATTCTTCCCAAAAAAAACAGAAAACAAAACTTTTTCCCCCTCACAATTTTTTTTTTTCAAAAAAAACCCAAAGTTTTTTTGGGGGATTCCTTGAATTTCCCCTTAAATTTCCCCCCCAAGTTTTTTTTTTTAAAAAAAATGGTCAGCCCATTTTTCCTATTTTAAAATTTTTTTTCTGGAAAATTTGATTAATCCCCCCCCCAATTTTTTTAAAAATTTTTTAAAAATATCTTTTGGTTTTTACCCTTTATGTTTATTTTTTCCCAGCCCTTTTTAATTTGCCCCCTTTTGTTTTAAACAAAGGGCCCCCTTTTTTTTATTATATATATTTTATTACAAAAATTAGTTTATTTTTAAAAAAATAGTAAAAAAAACTTTTATTATTATAACTTTTTTTTTTTTTTTTTTTCAAATTTTTTAACCAATTTCTATCTCAAATTTTTTTTTAAAAAAAGTTCCCCCTTAAAAAAATCCAATTTTTTCCAAAAAAGGTAAACTAAATAAGCAAAGGTTTTTTAAATTTAATTTTTTAATAAAACCAAACAACAAAAATAATTTTTAAATTTAAATCCTTTTATGAACCCTGAACACCAATTTAAAAAAATAAATTTCCCAACATTAAAAAATTTTCCCCCATTAAAAGTAATTTGTCTCACTGCCATTATTTTTTAATAAATTTCCCCCCCCTAAATTTTTTTTTCCCCAAAAAACTATCCAAAAAAACTATTGCCATGCCCCCCCCCCTGGCCCCCCCCCTAAAAAAAATTTTAACTTTTAAAAAATTTTTTACTGGGGGTTATAACCCATTTTTTTTTTGGGACAAATGGATTTCAAGGTTTTTTTTACTTTTTTTTTCAAAAAATGGCATCCCAGGTAAAACTCCCCTAACCAACCATTTTGTTTTTTTTAAATATTAAAAAATAAAATTGTTCGCAGCTTAACCCCCCAAATGGAAAAAAAAAGATTTCAACTAGAAAAACCCTTTGGTTTTTTTTTTTTTTTAAAAAACTCTTTTTGAAAAACCCCCCCTTTTTTTTAAACAGAAAAAACCTTAAAAATACGTTTAACTGGAAAAAAAAATAAATAAAAAAATTACAAAATTTTGGCCAGAGTTAACGATAGGAGGGAAAATTGGGTAAATTTGGGGTTTTTAAAAATTAGCCCCCCCCCTTATCCCCCCCCCCAAATTTTAACCCCCACAAAATTTTTTTAAATGTAAATAAAAATAAATAAAAAAAATTTATCCCCAAATTTGTAAATGTAAATTAATTAAGGTTTAATAAGTAAAATTTAAATATCTTATTATATTTAGTATATAATATTTATATATATTTTATATATAATTAAAATAAAAATAAGATAATAAAAACTTAAATTAATAATATATTTATTATTAAATTAAAATTTATATTGATAATATATATAACATAAAATATAAATTAATAATTTATTTTATAAATGAAATATATTTTATTTTTGACTTTTCAAAAAAAATTTGAATTTTTTCTGAATTTGGTTAGAGATAATAACTTTTTCCCTCCAATAACCCCCCCAAAAAAAATTCCTTTTCAAAAATTTTTCCCCTTCCCCCCCCTCCCAGAAAAAAAATCTTAAAAGAAAATTTCCTTATTGGGGCCCTTAAAACCCTTCTAAAGGACAAACCCCCCAAAGATTTTTCCTCAACTCCTGGTTTTTTTTTATTTAAAAAGCCCCTTAAATTTTTTTTAATTTTAACGTGGTTTTTCCATTTCCCTTAAACCAATTACCTCTTTTTCTAGGTAAAAAATTTTTTCCCTGGAAAAAAAAAAAAAATCCCCCAAAAAATTATAACTTTTATACCCTAAAACCTTTTTCCCCCTTTTTTTCCCCAAAATTGGGAGTAAGAATCGTTTTTGAACTGAAAATTTTCTTAAAAAAAGGGGAAACCCCCCTCCCCTCTTTTATTTTCTTTTTTAAATAACTTTTTTTTTTCCCCCCATTTGGGGGGCTCCCAAACTTTTTTTGGAAAAAAACCAACGAAGTTGTTCTTAGCCCCCAAAGTTTTTTTTTTCCAAAGCCCCCTCCCCCCCAAAATTGGGAAGAGCTAACCCAAAAGAAAATTGAATCATCCTATTTTGGTTTTTTTTAAAAAAATTTAAAGCTTTATATTGAACCAGTGGGAAACGATTGAAAAGGAAATTTGGAAAAAAAAAGCCATTTTTTTTTTCCCCCCTTTGGTAAGGAAAAAAGGAAGCTTGGCAATGAAAGAGACAAAAAATCCAAAAAAATCGTCAATTTTCTTACATTTAAAAAAAAAGGTTAATTATCCATATCTTTATGAAAGGTTTAAATTCATACTGCAAACTAGCCTCCCTTTTTTTTTTTATACTAGAAAAAAAAAAAACAATGGGGAAAAATAAATAAAATTGGGGCCATCCCCAAAAATTTTTTAAGCCAACCCTAAAAACAAACCGGTAAATTTTTGGGCCAAATAAATTTCAAAAAGCAAAAACCTTTCCCTTCTTCAAAATTTTAAAAAACTAAATTTTTTTTTTTTTTAAAATCTTCACTCGAAAGGTTTTTCCAAAAAATTCCCCCCCAGAATTTTTTGAATAAAAAAATTCAATTTCCCCCTAGTGACCATATATTATAATGTCAGTTTTGCAGTTTCAACTTCATTCAATGAAAAAAAAAATTTCAATATTTGAAAAAAGTAACTTCCCTCCCCCAAAAAAATCCCCCCCCCAAATTGTTCCTAAAAAAATGAAAAAAAAAATAAAAAAAATAAATGGAATAATGGCTTCCTAATTATTTTTTTTAACCAAAAATTAAAATAATTAGATTTTAAAGCTAAAATATTTTACAAATTAATATAACTTATTGAAATTAAAAATTTTTAAAACTAATGGGCTAGCTAAAAATCCAAAAACAAAACAATAACTTTTCTTGCTTGTTTGATATTATTTAAAGGTAAAAATAAAAGTTTTTTAAAAAGGGTTTTTTTTTTAACCAATCAAACTAAAGAAAAAATAAAAAATTTTTTTTTTTTTTTTCTAGAAAGTAAATCAAATGGTTTTTGGGGAAAATTATTGGAAAAATAATGGGAAAAGCCAAAAACCGGGCTTGGCCCCACATTTAAAAAAAATAAAATTCGCCCCATAAATTTTTTTTTTTCCCCTTTTTTTCCCTCTTTAAAATGAACCTGCAATTAGCTACTTTGACTTAAAAAGATAAGACCTATATTTTCCCATTCTTTTTTTTTTCTCAAATCTCGAAAAGTCAACAAAGTTTACTTTAGAGGAAAAAATAAAGTACGTTTTTTTTATGAAAAATAAGTTTTTTTAGTTTGGTTTGTTTAATATTTTTTAAAAAATAAACAAAAACTTAAAAAGAAAAATTTTAGAAGAATTTAATTTAGGAATGTTTATTTTTCCCATCAATAAGACAAAACAAAAATTTTTTTAAACAATATTAAAAAAAGCAAAAAACAATAAAAAAACATTTAAAACTTTTTTTTTTTTTTTTTTACAGGTATAAAATTAAATTGGGAAATTAAAAAATTTTTTTTAAATGGGTTTTAATTAAGAATTTTTTCCAGCAACTTTTTTTTTTTTTTTTAATAAGTTTCCCCCATTTTTTTTTATATGGGGAAAAAAAAAAAAAAAAACCAAAAAAAAAAAAATTAATAAAAAAAAAAAAAAATTTTTAAAAAATTTATCCAGAGAAAAAAATTTATTCAATAAATGGTTAATTTCAAAATTGGGGTTTTTAATAAAAAACAAACTTATTAAACCTTATTTATTTAAAATATGGATAATTTTGTTTGGTTTTTTTGGGTTTTTGGCTATTTTAAATAAATTTTACATTTTTAAAAATTTGGTCAATGTTTAGGGGGCCAAAAAAAAAAATTAAAAACAAAACTTTTACTTTAGATTTAACAAAAACAACATATCTTTCCAATATTAATATTAAAAAAACTTTTGGTAAAAAAATTTTGTTTTTACCCAGAAAGGGGGGGGTTTTTTGGGGGTTTTTTTCCCCCCAGTTGGTTTTTTAAAGAAAAAAAAATCGTAAAGTAATAATATTTAACTTTTCTAAAAAAAAATTTAAATTTAATAAAAAGAAAAAAAATAGTTTGAAAAAAAAAAAACCCCCGAAAATTATTTGTCTAAGAAACCTGATTAGGCGAAACTAAGAGTGATGTGCCTCCCTCCCCCACCCAAAAGTTTTTTGGGTAAAAAAAAAACATAGGAAAAATTTTTTTATGCGTCATCAAAGAAGCATAAAAGGTAAAATTTTTTTTTTTTTTTGAAAAATCCGTAATGAGGAAAATAAATTTGATTTCTTAAAAAAAAATTAAATAAAAATGGAAAACGGGAAAAAATAGTTTTCGTTAAACGAAAAAGAAAGTCCCCCCCCCCTCTTTTTTAGGAAAAAAAATTTTTGTTACAGACTGTCCTTGAAAAAAAAGTTTTTTTTTTTTTTAAAAAAAAAATTTTTTCCCCCCAATTAGAAAAAAACTTTTTTCCTTTATAATAAAAAATTTTTTAAAAGTGGGGGGGGGCCCCCCTCCGTTTTTGCCCTTCCCGTTTTTTAAAAAGGGCCATCCCTAAAGTTTCCAGGTTTTAAATGGAAAAAAAAAAAAAAAAAAAAAAAAAAAATTTTAAGAACAATTTTTTTTTGGGGTGTTAAAATTTTTCTACAAATAAAGATTTTTTTTGTTTTTTTTTCTCTGGGGGTGGTTAAAAAAAAATACCCCTAACAAAAACGAGTCTGGGCTTAAACCCTTGAACCTTTTAAAATAGGGGGCCCCCCCTTGAAAAAAAAATTGAAAAAGGACCCCCTTAAAACCCCTGGGAAAAAAAAAATCCCGATTTTCAAAAGGTATGGAAAAAGTTCCCCCCCCCTTAAAATGGGAAAAAAAATTTTTTTTTTAACAAACCTTTTTTTAAGAAAGAAAGGCTGTAACTTTTTTTTTTTTTTCCCCCCCCCTAAAAAAGAGAAAGGGGGGGACCCCAAATTTTTTCCCCGTTTTCCCACCTTTATTTCCCCCTTCATTTTTTTAATTTTTTTTTAAGAAGTATTGATTCCCCCCTTGTGAAATTTTTCAAAAAAAAAAAAAATCGGGGGGGGATGGGAAAACACGATCCCTTCCTCCCTCCCCCTCAAAAAATTCTCTTTAAAAAAAAAGGATTTGTATAAAAATGTTTTTTTTTTTAAATACGAAATCAACGGTTCTTCTACTTCTTAATCATTTAAATTCGTTTGCAACGAAATTATGAAACCTTATTTAAATAAAATTAACTAACTTTTTTGTTTTTTTTTATTGGGAGAGTTTTTTTTTTACCAAAGTTGAATTATTTATCAATTTTCTTAATGTAAAAGATAAAATTATAATTAAAAAATTAATTTTTTCATTGCTGATAATATATATTATTTAATATTTTTTACTTCATTAGTCATTAAAAATAATTAATAAATTTTAATAATATTATTATATGAATAAAAAATTAAAATCAAATATAATTAATTATCAATTAAAAACTATTTATAATTAATAATTAATAAATATAAATAATGTAAAAGGGTTTTAAAACAACAAACAATTTACAAGATTTAAATTTCAAAAAAAAAACTAAAAAAAATTTTTTTTCCTTTTTTTTTTTTGGGAAAAGAAAAATTTTCTCTGGGGAAAAATTGGGAAAAAAAACCCGAAAACGGGAAATGCCAATTTTTTCCCAAAAAAAACCCTTGAACCCCCCATATTACCCCCCCTTTTTTTTTATGTAAATCCTTTTTATTTATTTCTTTACTAAAATAATTTTTTACAATAATTAAATTAAACAAATTTTACGGCTTTTAAAAAGGTGGGGGGGGGGAAAAAAAATAAAAATAAAAGAAAAAAACTTTGTTAAAAGATCCATAGAGGACTGAGAGGGGCCCCCCATTTTTTTTTTTTAAAAATATTAAAAAACAATTAAAAAAACCAAAGAAAAAAAAATTTTGCCCCCCCCCCTCTAATAAATTTGGGGGGGGGGGGGGCCTACTTTTCAAAAAAAAGGTGGCCGCCCTTTTAACCTTTAAATTCCCAACAAAATTTTGGAAAAAAATTAAAAGGTTTTTCCCCCCCCCATAAAAAATTGCAGGAAATGGGGGGAAAAAAACCCCAAAAAAATTTTTTTTAAAAAAGTTTGTTTTTGCGGCATTTGGTTTTTTTTAAAAAACCAATTTTTTTAAAAAAAGGTAAAATAACTACTGGATATCTTAAAGTGTGGTAAATTTGCTCTATTGGGTTATTAGTATGAAATAATTTAAATATGCCCCTAAAAATTTCCCGGGTATATTTCCTTGGGGGCCCAGGGAACCTTTCCCCCCAAAAAAAAAGGTTTTTTGAAAGAATTCCCTTAAAACTATTTTTTTCCCCTTTTGTTCCATCTTGAAAAGAACGAAAAAATTCCCTTTCCCCGGGGTTCCCCGAGCACCTTTTTTGGAACACTTTGAAAAAAAATTTGTTCAAAGCCCGCGAAAAAAACCTTCAAAAAATTAAAAAAATAACCCTTTTTATCTATTAAATCTTTCTAAAAAAAAGGTTTAAAAAAGAAAATTTAAAAAATTTTCCCCCAAAAAGGAAAAAAAACCCGAAAAAAAAACCCCTTTTTAAAAAAGGGGGAAAAAAAAAAAAAAAAGTTTTTATTCCCTCTTGTTTTAATTCAAAAATTATGAAATAATACTACAATTTTTTAAAAGTTAAAAAAATTAAAATCCTTAAATATTTTTTTTTTTTTGGGGGTTAAAAATAAAAATTTTGGGTTGTTTTTACAGCCGGAGTCCTTTATTTTTAAAAATGTTTTTTTGACTAAAAAAAAATTTGTTTTTTTTAAAACCTAAAACGAACCTTTCAAAAGTACCCACCAAAAGGAAAATTTTCCCATCGCAAGGCCCCCCCCCCCCTTTTTTGTACCAGCAAATTTTTTTGGGTAAAAAAAAAACTTTATTTTCTATCTTTGGACCACACGAGGTAAACTACGTAAAATCACATAATTATATCCCAGGGGTAAACAAATTAAAAAAACCAAAAAAAAAGGGGACCCAAAAAAAGGCCCCCCAAATTAATTTCCATAAGAATTAATTTAAATTATTCAAATTTAAATTTTATTTTTTTTTAAAATTTTTTTTACAAGTTTACAAAATTTTTACATTAAAACTAAATAAATATAAAATCTGGCAACTATGTTACGGTTTACAGTATTGATTAATTATTATTATTTAATTAATCGGAGTATTAAGATATATTATTTATATAATAATTAAATAAAAATAATTAAATTATATATATAAATGAGAATTTTCTAAATGAGTAGATGGACAAATAAATATTGAACAATTATATTAAATATTTATATAATATATCCTAAATTATAATTATATTATTATATTAACATATTTGCAAAATAAATATTATATAATTAAATTAAATTATTAAAATTTTATAAAAATTCAAATCCCCCAACAACACCCCCCCGCTTCCCCCCCCCTTTTTTTCCCCCCCAAAGAAAAAACCTGGGGTTTAGGGTTTTTTTTGCCCTTAAATTTGGAACCCAATGGGCCCCGGGAAAAAAAACGAAAAAAAAGTTGTTTAAAAAGTAAAGTTTTAAGAAAGAAATAAAATGGAAAAAACAAAAGAAGTGATAGTCGAAAAGAAAAAAGCCCAGAATTACTGCCCCCCCCCGCCCCTTTATAAATTTAAAATTTAAAAAAGTGAAAAAAAAAGGGAATTTCTTTTTTCCCCCTATTGCAAGACCCCAGAAAATATTCCCCCCCCCCCCCCCCATCCCCCAAATCGTAATTACCCAAGAACAGGGAAACCATTGTTGTCTGGAAACAAAAAACCCCCCCCCTCCATTTTGGGGGGGTCCCCCCCCCCATCCTGGGAAATTTTTCGTTCCCCCCATGGGGTTGGAGGTTTTTCCCAAAAAAAAAAAATCCCCTTTTGGGCCCAGGGTGGGGGTTCCCAACAAAACCCCAAATTACCCCCCTTTCAACAAAAAACCCACCTGGGCCCCCCCATTTTTCCCCAAACTCCCCCCTATTATGCCCACCTTTTCCTTTTCCTCCGCCCCCCCCCCCCTCCCCCTTTTTTTTTTTTGCCCCCCCAAAAAATTTTCCCGGCAATTTTTCCCTTTTTTTTCTCCCTTTCCCCAAAAAGGCCCAATACTATTATTCCTTTTACTTTTACTAAAATTCCCCACTTTTTTTCTTCCCCCCCCGGTCTCCCCAAAGCCCCCCGGTTTTTCCCCCCCCCCCCGAAAATTTTTTTTTCCCCAAAAAACACCCACTCCCAGTCCCCTTATAAAATTTTCCCATCCCGCCTTTTTTTTTAACCCAACCCGACTTATTATAAAGGCCCTTATCAATTTCATCCCCTTTTTTTTCTTCCAACATTGAAAACGCCACATCTTTTCAAAAAAACGTAACCCCTTTTTCCATTTTTTAAAAAACTTTCCTTTCTCATTTTTTTTTTTTTTTCTTCCCCCTTTTTCCTTTTCAACACCACAAAAAACCCTCCTTTTTTTCCTAAAATAAAAACACGATTTCCCATTTTCCCTTCAATTTTTAAAATCAAAAATTTTTTCCCCCCCTTTTCCTCACACCCTAACAAAACGGGCCCCCCCCCGCTAACAGAAAAAAAAGTTGTGTTTGGGGGGACCATCCTCCCTTGGGAAAAAAACACATTTTTGTTTTAAAAAAAACTTTTAAGGAAAAAATCCCCCTTTCATTATCCAAACCTTTTTAAAAAATTTTCCCAGGAAAACCCCATTTCTTTTTAAAAAAGTTTCCCTTTCAAACTAACTATACAATTTTTTAAAAACCAAACAAGGTTTACAAAAAAACAAATACCCTCAAAAAAAAAGTAAAGAACCCCCCTAAAAATCCGCAACTTTCAAGGGGAAAAGAAAAAAATTCCAAAATTTAATTTTTGGGGGAAAAAGTTTTTTTGGGGAAAAACCCCCCATTTTTTTAGGCCCCCCAACCCTTCATAAAAAAATGGGGGACCCAAAATAGATAAAAATTCCTTTTTATTTCAGGTTAGTTAGGTCAAATTTATCCACCACCTTGTCTAAACCCAACAAAAGCTTTTTTTTTTTTTTCCTGCAACAATATTTGGGAAAAACCGGTCAAATAAATTGGGGGGGGGGGGTGGGGGTTTTTTTCCTGTTGTTTTCCCTGGCCAATTCCCCGCCATTGCCCCTTTTCCCGGTTTGGTTTTTTCCAAATTTTTTTTTAAACCAAAACCCCCTAATTTATTTTTTGGGGGAGGAAAATCCAAATTTTTTTCCATATTAAATTTCCTTTTAAGAAATTTTTTTTTTTATTTTTTTTTCTTTCTCAAAAGTTTAGAACTTTTTTCCCCAAAAAAAAACTTTTGGGAAAAAAATAATAAAGACCATAGATGGGGGGTCCCCTTAATTTTTTTACGGCCCCAACCAAAATTGCCCCCCCGCCAATAAAATTTAGAAAAGTTTTTTTTTTTTTTTTGGATTTTTTTTTTTGGTGGGGGGAAAAATTTTAATTGCTCAAGCCCAATTAAAAAAAAAAAAGTAATTTTTTCTTTTTTTTTTTTTTTTTTGGGGGAAAATTTTTCCAAAAAAACCCAATTGAATTGTTGAAGAAGTTATTAAGTGAAATTTAATTAAAAAAAAAGAATATCAAAAAAAAAACCTTTTCCCCTAAAAAGTTGCCAATTTTTTGGTTGGGGCGAAAATAGGAACCCCAAAATCTTAGTGGTTTATATTTTTTCAAGTTTTTGGAAGTAAAATTTTTTTTCGAAAAAAAAAATTTCTTAAAAAAAGATATGGAAAAAAAAAAAAAAAAAAAAACCGAAAAAAAAAATGTTCAAAAAAATTTTAGGGTTTTTGGGAAAAAAAAAATGGGAAAAAACGTTCCCCCCCCCAGAAAAACAATTGGAAAACCCTACCAAGGAAAAAAATTAAAGAAAAAAAAAACCCCCAAACCCCGAAAAAATTCTGCGCACTGCGCTTTTTAATAGGTTTCCAAGAAAAAAAAAAGCTTTTTTTTTGCGCGGGGGGGGGGGGTTTTGCCCCCCTTTTTTTTTTCCCCCCCCAATCCCAAATTGTTTCTGAAAAGTTTTAAAAGAAAAAAAAATTTTTTTTTTAAAAAAATTTGTTCCCATTTTTTTAAAGGTTTTTTGGGGGGGCCTTTAAAAAATTTGCGGTTGAAAATTCTTCTCTTTCAAATAAAATATTTTTGGAAAATCTAAAGCCCCTCCAACTGTGCGCCTATGCTTAGTCCCCCCTTTTTAAAAAACATCCACCAACCAAACGAATTTTTAAAAATTTTTGCAATATTTGAACCCCCAACCCCCTTTTTCCTTTACAAATAAATAGTTAAAACAAAACAACCTTTTTTTTCCTTCCGAAACCCTAACAAAAAAAATTTTTTTTTCCACCTTTTTTTCCATCAAATTCCCCCCCCCCGTTTCCCCCCCCCCCCTTTTCATCCAAAATTATAAAAATTAATCCCCCCCTTAAAAAAATTAAAATTTTAAAACCGCAATAACAGTACTGTGACTTTTTTCGGGAAAAATTTTTTTTTTTTTTTTGGTTTGTACCTTTTTATTTTTTATTTTGATTGATAAAAATGAGGATTTTTTTTTTTTCTTTTTTACCGATTTTTTTTTTTTTAAAAATATATTTTTATCTTTTGAAATTTTTAAAATTTTAATTTTTTTTTTTTAAAAATTACATTATTGATAAATTGGTAAAACAAGTTTTTTTAAAAAAATCAAAAAAACTAAAACCCCATATACATAGAAACCCCTTAAAAATGCCACGGCCAAAAAAAAAAGGCCCTTTGGAAGCCCAAAGGAAAACCTTGGGCCGGGGGGTGGTTTAGCCCATTGGGGCCCAGACCGCCTTTTTCGCCTGAAAGAAAAGGCCCTTTGCCCCCCCCCTTTTCAAAAAATAAAAATTTGGCCCCCCCGCGCCCGGAAAAAAGGGTGGGGGTGGCCCGTTTGGGGTAAAAAACAACCTTAACCTCCCGCCCCCTTTATTCCCTGGGGCGGGGCCCCCCCCTCCCCGAAAGGGATAGTAAGTTAATTTTTTTTTTAAAAACTCCAAAAAATAAAAAGAAAAATTTGAAGAAAAAAAATTCACATGGTAAAAAAAAATTTTCCTTCAAATAGGAAAAAATTAAAAATTTCTTCCCAGAAATAGCATTTTTTAACCAAAACCATTTTCCCCCCCGAAAAAAAAATTCCTTAAATTTTTTTTTTATAATAAAATTTATTTTTATTATTAATAAAATATAATAAAAAAATTATATATAAAAATATATTATAAACATCTTTTATTATTATAAATATTTAATTAATATAATATATTATTATAATAATAAATATATTAATTAATTTAAATTAAAATTATAAAATATTAAATATTTAATATTTATATAATTATTCAGAAATATTTATCATTATATTTAAAAATAATTATAATAAGAAAAGCCCCCAATGTATTTATAGTTTTTTGGAAAAAAAAATTTTTCAAGAATTTTTTTTAAAAAATTAGATTTTAAAAATATTTTTAAATATTTTTTTTTTAATTTAAAATAAAATCATATAATAAAATTTAAAAACAATAAAAAAAAGGGAAAAATAAAAAACAAAAAATTTAAATTTTTTTTTTTTTTTTTTTTAAAAATTTTTTATTTCACAAATGTATATTAACATTATTTTTGTAATCCAGACAAAAACGCCAAAAAAAAAAAATAATAAATAAAAATTATAAAACCTCCACTTAAAACCATTTAAATAATTTAATTTGGGGTTTAAACCCCTTTTTTAAAAAAATTTTTTAAAAAACTTATATTCCCCTTTTAAAAAACCCCCCCCTTTTTTTTTGAAAATAAAAAATCCCTTTTTTTTCCCGAAATTTTTTCCCGCCCCCTTTTTTCCCCCTCCCAACAATAAAAATTTTTTTAAGAGGTTTTTTTAAAGGTAAAATCCCCGCAAGGGGAAAAAAAAAAGATGTTTTTGGTAACGTTTTTAAAAAACAACAAAAAAAACCTTAATCTTAATTTATTGTTTTACGCCCCCCCGCTTGCCCCCCCTTTTTTTTTTCTTGGCGCAAAGAAAAACTTTAAATTTAAAAAAGAACGAATAGGAAAAAGGATTTAAAAATTTTTTTAGTTTAAAAAGAAAAAAAAAAAAATAAATTAAAAAAATTTTTTTTTTGAAAAAAATTATTTTTGTCCCCTTCCCCTTTTTTTTCTGGGAAAAAAATTCACAAAAAAAATTTTAAGTTTAAGAATGGGGAAAAAAATGGAAAAAAACCCCAACTACTTTAGTGTTGATGTATCATAAAAAAGGTTTTTTTTTTTTATTAAGGAAAAAAAAAATCCTTTTTTTTTTTTTCCCAAACCAATTCCCTTTTTTTTTTTTTTGTGTAAAAAACCAATGAAAAAAAATCCCGAAAAATTATTTTAAAAAATGAAACCCCCCCTTTTTTTTCCTTTCCTAAATTATATTTTTTTTTTTTTGGAAATTTTCAAAATTTTTTTTAAACAATACCTTTTTTTGGAAAAAAAAAAAAAATGAAATCCGATTTTTTTTTTCAGTAAGTAAAAAAACGAAAAAAAAACTTAAAAAAGTATTCATTTTTGGGCCCCTTTTTCCTCCTTTTTCACAAAACCTCCCCTTCAAAAAAAACGCCACTGATTTGGGTTAGGTTTTGGGTTCCCCCCCTTTAATTGGAAAAATTTTTTTCCCCGTTTTGAGGGAAAAAAAAAAAAAATTGAAGGACCCTTTTTATCCCCGTCCCCCGAAATTTTTTTCAACCGGTTCCCCCCCCCCAAAATATCCCCTTTTTTTTTTTTTTTTTCCCCTCCTATTTTTTTTTTTTCCCTTTTTTTTTTTGAAAAACAATAAGTTTTTTTTTAAACAGCCCAAATCCAGATTTTTGGAACCCCAAACCCCCCCCCTTCCCTTTTTTTTTCCCCCGAAAAAGAAAAAAATTTTTAGTTTTTCCAAATCCGCTTTTTAAAAAGTTTATAAACTTGCCAAAAATTGCAATTTTTTTTTAAAAAAAGTTTTCCCCCCAAGTTTTTTAAAACAAAAAAGATTGGGTTTTTTTTTTTTTTTCTACCTCCTTCTTATTTCCTTTTTTTTTTGTTCCAAAGCAAAAGGTAAAAAAAATAAGAAAAATTTTAAACCAATTTTTAAAAATTGGGAATTAAAAATACCCTGCACTCCTTATGACTGAATGTTTGGGTTTTTTTTTGCTGCCAGTTTTTATCCAAAAATTTTCCCTAGACCGAAAAACCCAATTTTTTTTTAAATTTTAAAGGACCAAAAAAAAAATTTCCCCTCCCCAAACGAATGGGAAGTTTTTTTTTTTTTTTTTTTTGGTTTTAAGCCCAGGGGGTAAAAACCAACAAAAAAAAATTTTCCCAATTTTTCATGAAAGGGTATTTTTTTAAACAGAGGTTCCCCTTGGAAAAAAAAAAAATGAAAAAAGTGGGAGGGAAAAAGATTTAAATTTTTTTCCCCTTTAAAGTAAAAATTTTTTTAAAAAAAAAATTTTAAATTAGGCCCCCTTTCCCCCTCCCTTTTTTGAATTTTTATCTCCTTGGGAAAAAAAGCCTTTTTTAAAAAAATAAAAAAAATGGAAATTTTTTTAAGTTATAGAAACCCCGGTTTTTTTGGGAAATATTTTTCAAAAACATTGGAAAAATTTTTCCAAGTAGAAAAACCCTGAAAAAGATAAAACAAAAAAAAAAAAATTTAATTTATTTTTTAAAAAAAAAACCCCCCATTTATAAAAATTAAAAAAAATTCTTTAAATTCCCCCCCAAAAAATAAAAAAAAATAATAAAATAGTTAAAAAATTTTTGTTTTAAAAATTAGTTTAAATTAACAAAATTGAAATAAGTAAAAAACTTTTCTGAGGAAAAATAATTTAAATTTTTTTAACACAAAGATCCGAATAAAAAAAAGTTTAAAAAAAAAAAAAAAAAAAAAATGTCGTTTTAAAAAAAAATACGGAAAAAAAAAATAATCGAAAATTTTAAAAAATATCGGGAAATTTCCCGGGGGGGGCAAAATTTTTCCCCCCCCAAAAAAAAACAGTGGCCATAATAATAAAATAAAATTAATTTTAATCATATATATATAGTATAATATATAAATATTTTTACATTATATTAAAATAAAAAATTTATATAAAAAATATTAATATTAAATAATATAAATAAAATATAACAATTATAATATAATATTTAATTTTTATATATATTAATTTAAAAAAAATAAATAATAATTTAAAAAAAATTTAAAATTCATGTCTTATATATATAATAAAAATATTAAAATATTAAATAAAATAGTAAGTTAAAAAAAATTGTTAAAAAAATTTTGGAAAAATTGGACCACATTGTTTTTTTTTTTGTGGGTTTGGTTTTTTTTTTTTTTTATACTGAAAAAAAAAAAAAAAGGTTTTTTAAAAAATTAAACAATAATAATTGGACAAAAAAAAAAAAAAATTTTTAAAAATTAAAACCTTTTAAGGTTGTTTTTTGAAAAAAAAGGTTTTTTTTTTTCATTAAGTTCCTTTTTTAAAAAGTTTTTTTTTTTTATTGTTATTTCAAATTTGTCTTAAATCCCTTTTGGATAAAAGAAAATTGAGACAGTTAATTTTTTAAAGTTTAATTTCCCCTTTTTTATAAATAAATAAATTTAATTTAAATATGAAATAATTGAATGAATTATATATATATATATAAAATAATATTATATATATTTTAATTAATTATTATATTAATTATGATAATTATAAAATAATATTTAATTATATACTTATATACAAAATTTTAAATATATATAATTATTATGTTTACCGAATAAATTAATGTTTTAAGTTAAAAATTTTAAAATGGGTTTTCCCCTATGGTTAATAAAAGAAAAAAAAAAAATGGCCCTTACAAGCCTATTGGGTTTGGGTTTTTTTTTTTTCATTGAAAAGGTTTTCATTTCCCCCTTTTTTTTTTTTGATTAATGTTCAATTTTAATAGAGTTTTTTTTTTTTTTTAAAAAAAAGGGGGGGGGGGGGGTCTTCGTTTGAATGTTCCCCTTCAAAAAAATATCAAAAAAATGGGGAGAAATGATTATGGCATTTTTTTTAAATTAAACTAAAATTAAAGGAATGACGTTTGTTTCAGCTTTTGTCTAGAAAAAATTAAAAAAAATTTTTGTTTAATATATTTAAAAATAAATGTAAAGTGGGTGGGGGGGGGGCCCCCAATACAAAATTTGGGAAAAACAAATTCCAAGGAAAAAGTGGGGAAAAAGAAACCGGGTGGGGACCCCCCCACATTAGTTTTTTGTGTTTGGGGCCAATTCTTTTGGGGGGGGAAAAAAAATTTAAAAAAAAACCCCCATGTAAAAAAAAAACATTTTTGAAACCCCCTTTTTTAAGTTTTAAGTTTAAAATACAAAAATAAAAAGAAAGTAAAAAGGGAAAAATTAAAAACAATTATTTCTTTTTTTTTTTAAACCCTGGAAAATTAAAACCCAATAAAGGGGGGTTTTTGTAAAAAAAACCCGGGGCATCAAAAAAGCCCCGAACGGGAAAAATAAAAAAAAGTTTTTCCCCCCCCCGGAAAAAAAAAAAAAATTGGTTCCCCCTCCGGCCCTTCCCCCGGTTTTTTGGGGACCCGGACCCCCCGGGGGGGAAAAAACTTTTTCCCCCCGGTCCCCCAACCCCCTCGCTTTGGGTTCCCCCCCCGGGTTCGGGGCCTTCGAGCCCCCCCTTAAAAAAAATGGGGAAAAAACATTGAAAAAAAAAAAAAATTTTTAAGGTAAGGCTCTTAAAAATATTTAACACCCGAAATGTGAAAATAAAATTTTGCCCCAAAAAAAAAAAAAAAAAAAAAAAAAAATTAAAAAACCAAGAAAAATTTGATTTATTTCTGTTTTTTTTTTTTTTCCCCCAATATAAAATAAATTTTATTTTTTTAAATGAGGTTTTTTAAGTTTTTTTAAAATTAAAAAAGGGGAAATTTTAAAGAAAAATTTAAATTTTTCCCTTTTTTTTTTTAAAACTAAAGGGAAATTAACAAAAAAAAATAAAGGGGGGGGTTTTAAAAAAAAACCCACAAAGGAATTGGCGCAAAAGGAAGGTTTTGTTTTTTTTTTATTTTTTGGTCAGGGGTGGGTTAAATTTTCGCACCATCCCGTCGAGCTGTTGTATTGGGAAAAACGGAAAATGGGGGGGGGGGGGGGGGGAAAAAAGACTTTACCGACATGTGAAAAGGTTTCCCCCCGGGTTTTTTTCCCCCCCCCCCCTTTTCCGGAAATGCCCCCCGAAAAACCTAAAAAATGGGAAAAATTTTTTAAAAAAAAAAAAATTTAATTTTTCCCCCTAAATATTTATCCAATGAATGATTTAAAAAAAAATTGGGAAAAAGAAAAAAAAAAAATTTAACTGAAAATATTGAAAAAGAATTTTTTCTTTAGGTTTTTCAAAAATTTAATAAAATTTTTGAAATTGAAAAGTTTTTTTTTTTTTTTTTTAAAATTTTAAATTAAAAAACTTCTTCCCTTTTTTTTTTAAAATCCTTATTAGAAATTTTTTTTTTTTTTTGGGGTTATTTTTAAAAAAAATGCACTAAGACAAACCACAAACAACAAAACAGAAAATTAAATAATTAAATATAATATTTATTAATTGTATATTTTAAATATATATAAATTAATTAATAATATATTTATATTAATATAAATAAAATTATATAAGTTTATAATAAAATAATTATGTTTATAAATAAAATATATATTTAAATATTTTTAAAAGATAAACCAATTATCTTTTTTTTCCCCCTTTTTTTAAAAGGGGAAAAAAACTTTCAAGGTGATTTAATAACTTTGACAGAAAAAAAAACCATTTATGTCTTCAGAAAAGAAAATGAAATCAAAAAAAAAAAGGCCCAAAATTTTTTCATTTTTTTTTTTTTTTTTTAAATGGGTTTTTTTAAGTACAAACTAAATGGAAAAAAACCATAAATAAATAAAGTTTTGGAAAATCAATGAAGAGAAAGTTTCCCCCTTTTTTTTTTTTTTTTTAAACCCAAACAAAAAAAAATGGAAAAAAAAAATTTCTAAAGGCTAATGAAAAAATTAAAAAACTAAAACTTAAAAAAAACCTTAAAAAAAATTTTTTTTTTAAAAAAATGGACTTCTGAAAAACACCCGTTAAGGCAACATTCCCCAAAAAAAATTTTTCCCAAAAACAATGAAAATCAATTTATTATTAATTACAATTAAGTATAAAATTATACATTTATTTAATAAATTACTATATATTAATGATTTCAGAACTTTTTATATAAATTTAAAATAAATAATATTTTATTCTTATTTTATTAATAATATTAAAATAAATATATTATCAAAATTAATATTTATTAATATAAATACTATAATTATAAATTATATAATAATAAAATATAATTTTATATATAATATATATAAAATTATATTAAAATTAATAACCTTATTATAATAAATAAAATTATCAAGAGGGGGTGGGCTCAAAGGCCAAGGTAGCCCCCCTCAATTTTAGGGGTTAAAAGTCCCCCCCCCGCTTTAGCCCCGGGCCCCAACCAACCTCCCCGCACCTCGAAAAGGAAAAAAAAACCGTAAAGTTTTTTCCCCGCCCCCGCTAAAAAGCCCCCCCCGCTCCTTTTCCCGCACCTTAATTTCAGACCCCAATTCAACCCTCCCGCTTAAAAATCGCAAAGTTCCCCGCAAAAACGTCCTGGGGCACGTTCCTCCCCGCCCCTTAATAAAAACGTGGGGGGGGCGGACTTTTTTTTCCCCAAACAAAAAGTTTTTTTTTTTAAACTTAAAAGTAAATTTTTAAATAAATTAAAAAATAAATATCAAAATTTTAAACAAAAATTTTTTATTTAAAACAAATATATAAAAATTATTGAAAAAAATTTTGAAAAAAATGAAATTATTTTAAACCAAAAAATCCTCAAAGAAATTTTTTTTTTCCCCCTTTTTTCCCCCCTCCCTCAATTTAATCTTTCCCTTTTCCAAAAAGGGAAAACAAAAAGAAAGGAAAAAATTCCAATAATTAAAACCCCTTTCAAAAAAAAAAGAAATTTAGTTTTTTTGCCCCCCCCCCCCTTTCCTATTTTTTTTTTCTTTTTTTGGCCCCTTATTTTTTTTTTTTTTTTGGGGGAGACATTTATAAATATCCCACACAATATCTAAACAATAATTTGCGATTTTTGTTTTAAAAAAAGCAAAAAGCGCTTATATGGGAGTATATTGTAAATTATATATTTTTAAAGAAAAAAAAGGTTTTTCAACCAAAAAATTTTCCCCTTGGGGCCCCCCGAAAAAACATGCCCCCCCCCCCCCTGAAGGGAAAAAAAAAAAAAAGAAAAAATTTGTTTTTCCCCTTCCCCGTGAAGAGGAAAGTTTTTTGGGCCCTTGGTGTTTTTAGTTTATCCCCCCGCTTTTTTTCCCAAAAGGCCCAAAAGTCCCCCCCCCCCCATTTTTTTTTTGCCCTTTAATTTAGGGTCCCCCCTCCAACCAAAAAAACCATTCCCCCTGCCCCCCCCCTTCAAAAAACCTTTTTTTTCTTGGAAAAAAAATTTTTTTGGCCAAAAACTTTGCTAAACATTAGCAACCCAATTTAAAAAAAAAAAAGGGTTTTTCCCCCTAAATTTTTTCCCGTTCCCCCAAGAACCCTTTTTAAAAAAAGGTAAGATTCCCATGAAAAGGCCCCCTTAAAAACGCCCCTGCCCCCCCCAAAGAAGTCCACCCCCCCGAAAAAAGCTTAATGCCTACGTAAAAATCAGCCCCCCTAATTATTATTAAATATATTATTAATATTAATTTTATAAATTAAATATATATAAATCTTTAAATAATATTTAAATTTTATTTAAAATATAAATAATTATATAAATATTGTATAATTTATTCTATATAATTTTTAATATTAAAAAATATTGATAATTATTAATTATATAAAAATTATTAATTAAATTATAATGGTAATTATAATATTATTAAATTAAATTTAAAATATTAATAAATATATTTATATTTAAATAAATAATATTATTATATTTATTTATATAATAAAATATTTTAAAATATATAAAAAATTATAAATTTTTATATTAAATTAATAATAATTTAATATTTATTATATAAATTTAATAAATTATATTTTTAATATTAATTTAAAATTTTAATTTTTAAATAATAAAATTAAATATAATAATAAATATTTATAATATCTTAAATAATTATATTAATTTTTTTTAAAAAATCATTTCCCCTTGGGGGTTGGTAATCCCCCCCAAATATATTAATAATATATTATAAACAAATTAATATTGATTATATATTAATTAAAATTTTTAAAATATTTAATAATTAATTTAATTATTAATATATATATTATATTAATTATAAAATATAAAATAATTATATTATATATAAATATTTATTAAAAAATATATTAATATAAATAATTTTAAATATATATTAATATATTAATTATAATTATAATTATTTTAAATTTATTATTTTTAATTATAAAAATAAATAAATAATATTATATAATATTAATAAAATTTTAATTATTATTATAAATATATTATATATAAATATATCATAATTTAATTATAGAATAATATAATAAAAAAAATAATAAATTATAATATTTTAATAAATTATATATAAATTAAATATATTTATTAAAATTATGTTATAAATTTACATAAATTTAATATTATTTTATTAAAATAAAAAATCAGATAGTATTACTTCTACTTTTATAAATATAAATTTTTAAATAATATATAATTAATTAATAATAAATAATTTAAAATAATAGTAACCTATAAATAAATAAAGTAAATATATTATTTATTTACATGTAAATAAAATTAATAATAAAATCCATTCACGATCACCACCAACGAATTTTTAATTTTATTTAATAATATACAATTTAAAGTTAAATGTGATAACTTTTCATCTAATCAAGATAAATATAAAAAATATACATATAAAATTAATAAATAAATTTATATAATATTTATATATATAATAAATTAAAAAATATATTATAGAAAATTATATAAATTTAATTAACTTATTATTATAAAATATTATTACTGAAGTATAATATTCTATTAATCTATATAATTCGTTTTATAAATAACTTTAATAATATTAAAAAAATATAAATTAATAAAGATATCCAAAGGGACACCGGGCCGGAGCCGTTCCTAGATCCCCCGGTAGTAAAATAAATATATTTGAAATTGGCTCACCATTACAACCACAAGGGCCTAAACTTAAAAAAATTTTTTTTTAGAACTTTAAAAAACCAACAACACCAACCACAACAACACCAAAACAATAAAAATTAAATTTATAATAAATTATTATATATAATAATATAATAAATTATATAAATAAATTTTCTCAAAAAAAATAATAAATATATTTATATAAATATATTTAATTTATAATATTAATCCATTTTATAAAAAATACAACTAATAATTAGATTAAATAATATTAATTCGTATCTAAATTATATTTAGTTAATGTTATTATATATTTAATTATTTTTATTAATGTTGGGGTTTGGTGGGTGGGTGGTTTTGGGGTGGTTGGGGGGTGTTGTTGGTTGGGTTGGGGGGGGGTGGGGGGGGGGGGGTGGGTGGGGGTTTATGGTGGGGTTGTTTTTTTTTTTTGGGGGTTGGGTTTTTTTTTTTTGGGGTTTGGGTTTGGGGGTTTGGTTTTTGTTGGGGGGGGGTGGGTTGGGTTTTTTTTTGGTTTGAGCGTACGGTGGGGTTTTTTTGGGGGTTGGGGTTGGGGGGGTGTGGGGGGGGTGGTTTGGGGTTTTGTTTTTGGGTTTTTGGGGGTATTTTTGGCTTGGGGGGGTTTTTGGGGGGGGTGGGGGGTAGTTTTTTTGGGAGGGTTTTGGGGAGGGATTGGTGATTTTTTTTAGTTTTTTCAAAAAAAAAAAAGAGAAAGCAAAATTGGGAAAAATGGAAACCCCCGGTAATTTGGTTAAAAATTCCCTAAAGAAAAAATTTTTAAAAAAAATTTACAATTATTTTTTTAAAAAAAGTTTTTTTAAGTTAAAAAACCTTACTTTTTTTTTTAACCAAATTTTAATTTATAAAAAAGAAAAGTTTCCAAAAAAAATTTTTTTAAAATCCCCCCAACACTTAATTAATAAAAATTATTATTAAAAAAAATCGGTTTCGAAAAAGCCCCAATTTGGGCCCCTAACCCCAAATGGGGTGGGGGTTTTTCCCTAAAGAAGGGTTTTTTTTTTTAAAATCCCCTTTTTTTTTTTTTAAAAAAAAGTTTTAGAAAAAAAAAAAAAAAAAATAGCCACTCAAAAACCCTTTCCCCGGACCGGATTTTGGTTTCCCCCCAGACCAAAATTTCCCGAAAAAAAAATTTGGGTTTTAAATTTAAAAAATTTTTTTTTTAATTAAAAGGTTTTTCCAAAAACACTTTTTTTTCAAGTCTAAAACATGGGGGCCCTTTTTCCCAAGGTTTTGGGGGGGGGGATTTTTTTCCCAAAAAAAAAAAGTAAAAATTTGAAAAAACATCAAAAAAAATTAAAAAGGCCTCCTTTTTTTTTAATGGCTTCCCCCCCCCAGAAAACCCCCCCCCCCAAAAATAGAAAAAAAACGAAAATTTTTTTTTTCCCCCTTCCCCCCTTTTAGGTTTAAAATATTAATTTAAAAGGGAATATTTCCCCTTTGGTTTTTTTTTAATTTTTTTTTTTGTTTTTTAAAAATGTCCAAAATGGGAAAAAAAAAAAAGTGGGTAAAAAACTTTTTACAGGGGGTTTTTTTTTTTCATTTTAACCAATTTTTTTTTTCTTTTCCTTTCAAAAAAAAAAAGGAAAAGGAATGAGAAAAAAAAAAAAATCTCAAAAAAAAAAACCCCTGAAAAGGGAAAAAACAAATTTTTTTTTTCCCGGCCAAAAAGAAAATAACCAGGTGGGGGCAAACCAATTTAAAAAATGTTCGTTGAAGAAAACGGTTAAAAAAATCTTAAAATTTCCCTTTTTTTTTTTATTCCCCTTGAACCCAAAATAAAATTTAAAATTTGTTCCCAAACGCCAAACCCTCATTCTTTCCCCCTTTTTTTTTTAAAAGCCCCCCTCTTCCCGATTAAATTCGGAAGGATTAAATTTCGTTTTTTCCCCCTTTTCCCTCCCCTTTTTTCCCCCAGTGTTTTGGGTTATTTGTTTTTTTCCCCCCCCCCCCCTTCCTGGGACCTCCCTTTCCCCCCCGCCGCCCCCCCCCTTTTATTAAAAAGGAAATTTTTTTTCCCCCACTCAAAAAATTTCAACAATATCAAAATTTGAAAAAAAAACAAAGCCAGTGTGTAAAATTTATTGAATCAGTGGAGTACAGTCAAAAAATTTTGGGGACCCCCTTTTTTTTTTTTTTTGGGGGGTCAAAGCCCCCCCCGGCCCCCCCCCCATAAAAAAAAAGTTAAAAAATGTCTGGAAATTTTTTTTTTGTAAAATGGGGAAAAAAAAAAAAAAAGAAAATGGCCTCAGAAAATTTTTTTTTGGGGGAAATTATTAAAACCCTCAAAAAAATAAAAATTTTTTTTAAAATGTGGGGGAAAACCCCCTTGGGACTTGCTCTATTTAACCTTACTTTTGCATTTCTAATGTTAAAATTTTGACATCCCCCATTTTTTAATATAAAATTATTAAACAAAAATTCCCCCTTTTTTTTTAAATTTTTTCCGATTCAATTAAAAAAATTTCCAAAAAAAAAACCTTTGTTAATTAACAGAAAAAAATTTTTCCCTTTTGGAAAAAATTGGGAAAGGGGTTTTTTTTTTCCCCAAACCCTTGGTTTTTGGAGGAAAATTTGGGGAAAAAAAGCCCGAGGGTTTAAGCCAAAAAAAAAAAGATTTTTTTTTTTTGAAAGAAAAAAAAAATTGTTTAATTCCCCCTTCCCCCATAAAAAAAAAAAAAAAAAAATCAAAAAAAAAAAAAAAATTTTTTTCCCCTTCCCAAAAGGCCCCCTAAGTAAACTTGTTGGCAAAAAAAAATTACAATATTAAACAAATAAAAACCCAAAAACAACTAAAAAAAAAAACACCTTTTTAAAAAAAAATTTTTCCCCCTTTTTTTTTTTTCCCCCTTCCCCCTTTACCCTACAAACAAAAATACATAACTTTTTCCCCTTTTTTGGTTTTTAAAAAAAAAAAATCTTAACCAAAACACCCCCATCAAAAAATTTTCCAAAGAAACCCACCCCCCCAAAAAAATAAACCCCCCCCTTCCCCCCTTTTTAAGGTACAAATTCCTTTCCAAACCCCTCCCCAAAAACACAACAACATCATAAAAATTCCCCCCTTCCCTTAACCCCTCGTAAATTTTGCCCAAATTTTTAAAAAACCAAAAGAAAAACCCCCCTTTTTTTGCCCCCCTTAAAACCCCCTGGTAAAAATAAAAGCCCAATCAGTTAAGAAGTTATTTGGACGATTCCAATGGAAAAAAAAAAAACTTTTTCCCCATCCCCCGCCAAAAAAAATAAAAAAATTAAACCAAACAAATAATGGAAAAAAATCCTTAACCAGAAACAAACCAACCTTTCTGGGCCCCCCTCCAACCCAAAATAAACATAGAGCCTTTCCCCCCAAAAAACCCAAATAACAAATAGAATAAATCCAAAAACTCCACAAATTGTGAACAACCCTTATACATTCTAAACAAATAAGAAAAACAAAAAAGTTATACAAACCTTTAGAAAAAAAACCTTACCCGAAATTCTTGTATTCATTATAAAACCAACAACAAAAAAAAAACCTTTTAACAATTCAAAAAAAAAAAAACGAGGGCCCTTTCTTTTTTTTTTTTTAATTTTGATCCCCATCTTTTTTAAAAAAAAACCCAAAACAAATTTTTTTAAAAACCCCCCTCCCCCCACCAAAAAAAAACCATTTTTTTTTTAAGAAATTTTTTAAAAATTTCCCCCCCAAAAAAAAAAAAACCCTCCTTGGCCTTTAATGCAACCCTAGTAGATCGTCCTTTTTTGGATTTTTAAAGATTTTCCTTAAATATTTTAAATTTTACATTAATTTTTTTTAAAGAAATTTTTTAAAAAAATAAAATTTTAAAAAGTTTTCTTTTAAAAACATTCTATATACAACATCTTGAAACCAGAGGGGCCCCCCCCCCTCTTCCGCCCCCTTTAGGGGGGGAAAAAAAAAAAAAGGCCCCAAAAAATGAGAGAAAAGTTAGGTCAACCCTTCAGAAAACTAAAAAAATAAATAGATCCTCTACCCCCCAAAAAAATTTTTTTAAAAAAATTTCCTTAAAATTCAAATTTTTTTGGGGGGGCATAAAACTCCCCCTCCCCCCCCCTTCCCCCCCCCCTTTTTTTAAAAGTTTAAAATTTTTCCATTTACCTTAAAAAAGGCAAATTTTTTCCATTTTTTTAAAAATAAAATTATTTTAAATAAAGCGGGGTTCTTCATCGTTTTCCTTTTACCTTTTTTTTAAAAAATATAAAATATATAAAATATTAATAATAAAATTAATATTAAAATTTATAACAAATTAAGAATATATACATATAGTTACTTATATAATATTACTAATATATCATTAATATATCAATTATTATTATTTTTAATAAAAATATATAAATAAAATTTATTTTATTAATTATATAATTATATATAAATATAAATTATATTTATATATCAATTTATATTATTTTAATAAAATTAATTTACAAAGTTAATTATTTATAAGTGAAAGAAATTTAATTTTTTTTTTTTTTAGCGAAATTTTGGAAATTCACACAAAACCCTTTTTAAAAAAAAATTAAAAAATCGCAAATTTTTTGGTTTTGAGCTTTTCATAAAAAACCCAAAAAATATTAATGTAATTTAATTTAATAATTTTAAATTAAAAATTTTAAAATTATTTTTAATTATTTAAAAATTTAATTAAAAATTTATTAATTATTTTAAAATTAAATTTTTTTTCTTATTAAATATTTAATTAAAATATTTTATTAAAATTTTAAATCTAAATTTTAAGTCCAATTTATTTAAAATTAATATCAAAAACAAAATATTAAAATTTAAATTTAATTATTAAATTTAAATTTAAAAAAAAAAACAAAAAAATTAAACATTTAAAAAAAAAAAAAATTAACTAGGAAAACCAAAAAAAAAAAAAGTTTTGGGGAAAAATTTTTTGGGGTGTTGTTAAAAAACCGAAAAATAAGGGGGGGGGTTTTTTTTTTTTTTTTTTAATAATGGGGGGTGAAGTCACTTCGAAACCGGTAAATTTTTTTTTGGGGGGGTTGACGGCAAAAGACTCTGGGGGAAAAAAAAAGCTTGGAAAGGGGAAAAAAAAAATTTTTTTTAACCTAGGAATAATATTTCCTTCCATAAATTTCGCCCCCCCCCCTAACTTTTTTTAAACAAATAGTAAAATAAAAATATAAAATTTTTATAATATATAATATAAAATAAATAAAATTAATAAATATAAAAAATATTAAAATATTTTATATAAATTATTATTATATTAATCCATCTATTTATTGTAATAATTTATATTAATAATTTAAATTATAATTAATATAATAATAATATAATAAAATTATATATAATTTATAATATAATTATATTTTAAAAATATTAAATAATAAATATTATTTTAACATTAAAAAATTATAATTTAAAAAAATTTTTAAATTATATTTTATTTAAAATATATAATAAATATTAAAATAAAATTTTATAAAAAATATAATAAAAGTAAAAATTATTTAATTTAATAAAAAATGATTTTTAAAATTTAGCAAAAGAAAAAGGAATTTGAAAAAAAAGAAGAGGAGATTTAGCGTTAAAAATTTTTTTTCAATAAAGAGTTCGTTTTAGAACATCAAATGCTTCAAATAACATAAAAATTGCATTTTAAAAATTCCCAACCCATAATTTATTAAGGCCCATAATTTTATTTAATTCTTATTTATTTAAATTTTATTTAATGTTTTCTAAAAATTAATTATTTTTAAAAATTTTAAAAAAAATTTTTAATTTAAATTTTTTAATTAAAATTTATTTATTTTAATTTTAAAAATTTAAAATTTAAAAAAAATTTATTATTTTAATTATTTTTTATTTAAAATTAAATATTTATTTTTTTAATTTATTTATTTAAAATTTTAAGTTTTTTTTTACTTTTTTTAAAAACTTTTTTTATAAATTTTTCCTTTTAAAAAACTTTTTTTTTTTCCTTGAAAAAATTGTTTCCCAATTTTTTCAATTTTTTTCTTTTTATTTTTTAAAAAGACCTCGTTATGCTATTTAACGAAAAAGAATAATTTTTTCTTTTGTCAAATGAAAAAAAATTTAAAAAAGAAAAAAAAAAAAGGCCCCCCCCCCAAAAAATAATTTTAATTTTTTTATTTATGTTTTTTTCCCTTGAAAACCCGGGGGGTTTTTTTTTTCCGTTCCCCGTAAACATTTTCCGGAACATTTCCTTTTCCCCGAAAAAAAGGTTTTTCCCCCGATTTTTTCTTTAAAACCAATTTTTGGGGGGATAAAACCTTTTATAAATATAAAAGATATTTTGTTTAAGCAAAATTAAAAAATTAAACAAATTAAGGAAAAACGCTTTTACTTATTTTTTTTTTTACAAATTTTTTTTCCAAATATTATAATTTAAATTTTGAAGTATCTCAATACAAACTTAAAAAAAAAACTTTTAAAAACTTTAACAGGGTTTTAATTGGTTTTTTTTTCCCTTTGGGTTTTTTTTTTAAAAATTTTTGTTTTTTATGTGTAAGTAAAAGCCCCCCGCGCTCAAAAAGCCTTATTTTTTTTTTTTTAAAGTTTTTTTGGGGGGGCCCCCCTTTTTGGCGGCAAAATGAAAAGGAAAAAAAAAAAAAAAGTTGGGCAAAAAAAAAAAAAAAAAATTGTTTTTTGGGAAAAGTGAGGCTGGGGTTGGGGGGGGGGGAGATAAATTAATATATCAAAATAGAATCTTTTTTGGGTTTATGTTTTCCCCCGTGGGGAAAAAAAAATTAAAAATTGGGGGTTTTTTCGTAATTTTATTCGTCTTACCCCTCGTGGCCCCTTGTTTTAGATAAAGTTGCCCCTAATTCCTTTTGGGTTTAAAATGCCTAAAATTTACTCTTATATTGTTAAAAACCAAAAATTAAAACGTTTCCCGGAACCCGGGTCAAGTCCCCCCAGAACCCCCCCCCTCCGGGGGAAACAATTGGGGCCCCCCCCCCCCCCCCCGGGGAAAAAATTTTTGGGGGGGGGGTAGACCGAACCCAAAAATGGGGGTTGGAAAAAAAAATTTTTAAACTGAAAAAAGGGTTAATCCCCCCCCTTTAGTTTTTAAGAGAGCCCCCAAAGGGAAAAAAAGAAAAAAGTTTTTTTTTTTCCCTTGGGGTTTTTTTTTGTTTTGGGGTTTAAGAGTATTGGGGGGGGGGTGGGGGGATTTTTTTTTTTTGGTGTTTTGCCTTTTTTTGTTAAGAAAAAAAAATTAAATGTTTTTGGTGGGTTTTTGGGTTTTTAATAAAAAATGCCCCCCCGCCGGGGGGGGTAAAGGCCCCCCATTTTTTTTTTTTTTTTTTTTTCCCTCTTTTAATAAAAAAGTTTTTTCCCCTTTTTTTTGGGCATTTGGGAAAAAAAAAAAAAAAAGTTTTTAAAAATTTAAAAAATTTTTTTTTTTTAATGCTTTTCCCCCAAAAGAAAGAAGGATTTTAATTAAAAAATTCCGGTATTTTTTTGGGGGTTTTCCCCCCCCTTGTTTTTTATTAGAAGTTTTTTGGGGGTTTTTTTTTGGAAAACTTTTTTTTTTGGTTTTAATTTATTTTTTTCTTCCGTTTTTTAAATTTTTAAAAGGGTTGGTGTTTAAAAACAAAAAGTTTTTTGAAAAAAATTTCAAAAAGTTTTCCCTTGGTTTTTAATTTTTTTTCCCCTTTTTGGGGGAAAAAACCCTTTCAAAACATCAAATTGAAAATTTCCCCAAAAATTTCCCCCCCGAGCCCCACCAAAAATTTTAAATAACCCCCTAATTAATATTGAAAAAAGTTGGGGGGGGTTTTTTTTTAAAAACCAAATTTTTGTAAAAATGTTCTTTATATACCCATCAACGAATATATGCTTACGCAACCCCTGGTTTTTAACCAACTTGGTAAACGCCCAACCCCCCCCTTTTAAAAAAAAAATTTAAACGGAGAAAAAATAAATAAACCCCCAAAAAACGAAAAAAACAAACAAACCCCCTTCTTTAAATAAAAAAAAAAAAAACAAAGGAAACCATAATAAGATGTGCATTATAAATATTTCTTACCTAAAAAAATAGCAACAAGTTTATTTTTATTTTTTAAAAACCTTTTTTTTCCAAAATGCCCATCCCAAAAAAAGAAAAACCCCTTTGGAAATAAAAGAGGAAAAAATGCTTTTAAAGCGCCAAATTTTTCCCAAATTTAAAAATTTTAAACACCCTTCCCCCACAAAATTATTCTTAAACAAAAGCAACCAAAAAACAAAAAAAAAAATCAAAAACAGTTTTTTTTAAAAAACCAAATTAAAACCCAAAAAAAACAAGAAAAACCCTTTTATTTCTTTCTTCCTGCCTTCCCCCCTATTTTTAACTTTAAGGGGGGAAAAAAAAATTAACCCCCCCTTTTTTCCAAGTTTAAAATCCCAACCAAATTGGGGGTCCCCCGGTTTGGGGGTTGAACCAATTTTTTTAAGCCCCAAAAAAATGTCCCCCCGAAGTTCCCCCCCCCCCCTTTTTGAAAAAAAAAAACCCCTGGGTTACGGCGGTTCCCCCGGACCCCGTTAATTTTAAAATTGGGGGTTTTTTTTTAAAACAGAACCCCTAAAATAAAAGAAATTTAACCAACAAATTTTAAGGGGGGCCCCAAAAAAAAAAATAAAAACCCCAGCCCAAAGCTTTAAAAAAAAAAACCCTAAAGTTTTAAAAATATTACCCGAAAACAATTTTTTTTATTCACACTGGAAACCATAAAAACAAAAAACCAAAACCCTTTTATTAATACACAAAACAGATCTCCCCCACAAGGTCCCAAAAAAAAATTTTTTTCCCCCAAAAAAATTTTTTGCACTATCATCAAATGGTCCGGAAAAAAAAAAAAAAGCCCCCCCAAAAAAAAAAAAACTAAAAATAAAAGCCATTATCCCACTTTTAAAAAAAAGACTTTAAACAAATTAAACCATTTTTAAAAAAAAACCCCAGAAAAAAAAAAAAAAAAAAACAAATTTACGGTAAAAAAGGTTTTTTTTTTATAAAGGTAATTTTTTACCCCCCCCCCACTTTTTTTAAATTTAAAAAAATTTTAATAATTAATGAAAAAAAAAAAAATGGTTAAAAAATTCGCGTTTGCAAGGTTCCTTAATTTTGGTAATTTTTTTTAAATTTTTGTAAAAAATCCCCCCTTTGTTTTTTTTTTAAATTTATAAAAATTTTTTAAAAATTTCCCCAAATGGTTTAGAAAATTCCCCAAAAAACTTCCCTTTTTGAAGAAAATGGGTTTCCCCCCGAAAAGGTTTTTTAATAACCGGACGAAAAAACGGTTCCCCCCCCCCAAAAGAAAAAAAACCTAAAATAAAA
>JABUQX010046816.1:0-10000 GCA_015478945.1 Trachelipus rathkii
AGGAGATTATATATATATATATATATATAATATATAATACCCATATATATATAATATTATATATATATATATATATATAGAACTCCCTATATATATATATATATTCAAGTTTTGAGGTATCAAGTATAAAAATTGTATTTGGTATTTGTGCTTAAGCAATATTTAGGCTAACTTGTACCTGCACCTGCGTATGCTAACACAGTATGCTTGTACTTGTAACATTGCGCCTTATTTGTAATTTGAAAAATTGCAAAAGTACTTGCAAGTACTTTTTGCATTTTTTAAGCTTTGACAATTTTTTTTTTTTATCATTTTTTCTTCGTATTGATAGTATTATTTCTTTTATATGTATTCTAAAACAATTTCCATTTACGAATATATATATATATATATATATAATATATATATTATTATAAATATATTAAAAATATTATATAATATATTATAATATAAATATATATATATATATAATATATATATATATTTATATTATAAATATATATATATATATTATATTATATAATAATATATATATATATATTATATATAGACTATATATATATAATATATTATATATATATATAATAATATATATATATATATATATATATATAGATGAAAAGGAAGACAAACACCGAGGAGAGTGCCATAGTATATTAAGAACGTTTCGCGCTATAGCTAAGCGCATCATCAGCTATAAGTAAATAATAAAATATAAATGAACAATGTCAATAATATTTACGATTATATAAAATATATAAAATATATAGAAAACTAAAATTATATAAAAATTACAAAGATTACAAAAAATTACAGGAAATTACAAAAAAATTACAAAAAATTAAATCTATTATTAACCTCGTTTTACTAACCTTATACATACTGGATGAACCATAAGAATGAATGAACATGATTTTAATTCAAAACTATTTATAACCTAAATTAATATAGTAAATGGTTGGCTTTTTATAATTGAAATAATTTTCATTATATGTCTTTTATAATTTTCATTTTATTATACTGTTATAAATATTGATTTTTAAGTATAGTAAGTTTCAAAAAACCAACCAATTTATGTATAATTTAGGTATAAATAGTTTGGATTTAATCTTGTTCATTCATTCTTATGGTTCATCCAGTATGTATAAGGTTAGTAAAACGAGGTTAATAATAGATTTAATTTTTTGTAATTTTTTGTAATTTCCTGTAATTTTTTGTAATCTTTGTAATTTTTATATAATTTAATTTTCTATATATTTTAATATATTTTAATATAATCGTATAAATTTATTGAATTGTTTCAAGTATAGTATTTCAAACTTATAGCTGATGATGCGCTTAGCTATAGCGCGAAACGTTCTTAATATACTATGGCACTCTCCTCGGTGTTTGTCTTCCTTTTCATCTATAAATTGAGGTTCCCTAGGAACAAATCAATCGCATATATATATATATATATATATATATATATATATATAGGCGTATATATAGTATTATATATATATATATATATATAATATATATATACTATATATATAATATATATATTATAATATAATAATATATAATATATATATATATAATATGAGGACATTATAAGATGTTATGACTCCGTTCATATTAGGGGTAGGGTAATTAAGGTTAGGTTTGGTTAGGTTGGGTCCAAGTAGGCTTATGTTCGGTTAGGGTTAGGTAGACTTAGGTTAGGTTTTACCCTAAATTGTAATGTATTTACCCTAAAATTATTGAAATAACGATACATTTTTTTATTGATTTTCGTTCCAGGAGTAAAACATCTTATAAAATAGCCATATATATATATATATTATATATAGTAATATATATATATATATATATATATATATATATATATATATATATTATATAATATATATATATATAGTATATATATATATATATATATATATATGAATATATATATATAATATATATATATCGGTTTTCTCATTAACCTGACGTTTTTTTCGGTTAAGAAAAGAAAGAAGGTAAGGTTTAACTGGAGAAAAGTGGTGTTTCAACGATAGTGAAACTTTAGAGCAAAGGCGGCGAAATGAATGCAGAAATTGTGAATAATAAAAAATATTTCTGCGGCACCAACCCCATTGCCAGAGGCCGACAACTCTTTAATGGCAATGAAGGATTGAGATTGGATTGTTGAGGAACTTTCCTTGCATACCGCGGTTGAAGCCCTTCTAAACACAACGACACACACACACACAGCACACCACACACAACACACAACACACACCACACACCACATCACACACACACAATGTATATATATATATATATATATATATATATATATATATTATATATATATATATATAATATATATATATATTATATATATATATATATATATATATATATATATTTTTTATATAATTTTTTTTTTACATGATACCACCACTCACGGGCAATGCCCTTTTCAAAAGGAGGGGGCCAAAAAAAAAATAAATAAATAAAAAAAATTTACATAAAGAAAAACATTAAAATAAATGGAAAGTAAACCTACCCAGTCCCTTGCCTAACGCAATTCCCTCAGGTGGGCGCAGACGCGGGATTTAAATAGATTAAGATTGAATATAGCGGGGAAAATAAAAGAAGGCAAGGAGTTCCACAAAACAGATGTGGTTGGAAAGAAGGAGGTACCACAACGAGTGATCCTTGGGTCTCCAATATTCACAATTTTCATGAGAAAACAAGGCACCTCTTGTATTAACGAGGCGCGACGCAGTGGTGGAGGAATGCGAGAGGTCACTCACTTGAGCACCTGCCGTTAGTAATAACCTATAGAAAAGAGATAAGGTGCGCGACTTCACGAACCAGAGAAAGAGGGTCCAGGGAGTCAGAAAGTATGGAACAGTTTTATAAAGCCTATTAGACTTAGCTTCAACTCTTTCCAAAAGGAGTGGTGGAACCGGAACCACCCCAAATGGTGGGAAAAGTATTCCATACAGGGGCGAATAAGACCTTATATAACTGGAGCATCTGAGCAGAAGAAAATTCACGCAATCTGAACAGAATTCCCAGCTTTTTTGAGGCCATTTTAGCAACCGATGTGATGTGAGGTCTCCAAGACAATTCACTATTTTATGTTTAGTCCTAGAATGTTTATGTTGTTTACGGTAGAATTGAGCCGTCAAAGGATAGGAAAGTTCGGAGGTATTTTAGAGAGGGAGATATGAGATATATATATATATATATATCATATATATATATTAAAGTATATATACATACAGGTTAGTATATAATATATATATATATATATATATATATATATATATATATATATATATATATATATATATATAATATATATTTATATATATATATATAATATAATATATTAAATGTGTTTAGTGGACAAAAACGAGGGGTCTGCGAAATTTCCCCAGAGTTGGGGAGCATTCGTAAACGAGGGTCTAATTAAAGTCCGAAAAGTGTGTGAAAGTGTGGAAGCCAAAAGAAGTTGAAAATAGATGAAGGAAGGAAGTGTGTTCCAGACTTTACCAGTGAAGTACATATAAGATTGAGCATAGCGGTTAAGTCTGGGGGCAGAGAGTTGGAGAGAGGAAGGATGAGACCGTATAGAAAGGCGTGTCGCACGAATCCTTCTCAATGGAGGAGGTATGTGACTGGAGGGGTCGGAAGGGCAATGTCCGGTGCAAGAGAGAGAGAGAGAGAGAGAGAGAGAGAGAGAGAGAGAGAGAGAGAAGAGGAGAGAGAGAGAGAGAGAGAGAGAGAGAGAGAGAGAGAGAGAGAGAAGTAATGTGATACTTCCGTTTAAGTCACGAGAAACAGAAACACCAAGAATATTAAGGACATAAAGTTTGAGTTGTGTGTTTTCGTTGAAGATGTTGTTATACTTGTGTGGAAGATTATGTCTGGTAGAAAGATGAAGGAATTGAGTTTTTAAGGTATTTTCTGCACTAATTTGAAATACAAAAAAGATGAGAAGTGTAATTGGGTGATTGAGTGGGACGTCTTTCAAAATGAAAAGAGTAATGAAGGGGGGGTGGGGAGTCGTCAGCATGGAAGTGGAGAGGTGATGAAGTAATTGAGAGGTGGTCATTAATGAAATGTAGGAAAAGTGTTAGGGATTGGAGAGAATCCTCAGATCGCCATTGTTAATAGCTTAAAGTATGTACGGTGAGCGTTAACAGCAGCTTCAATAGAAGGATCGGAAAGAAAAGTAGAAAGATAGCCAAAGAAAGGAGGATGTATGCCGATAAAGGGAAGTTTTGAAATTGAAACTTTATGCCAGACTATCGAAGGCATTCGATATGTCTAGCTTCAAAGAAGAAGATTCGCCAAAATGTCGAAGAACAGAGGACCAGGTGTTAGTAAAAAGAGAAAGAAGATCGCGAGAAGAGCGTTCCTTACGAAGAACAAACTGGAGATCTGAAATAGGAGTAGAAGAATTGAAATGTTTTTAGGTGAAATTGTAAATTCAGGCATAAATGAGTTATAGATGGTGGAGGATAAGGAGAAGATGACACCAGAATCGTCTAAGGTAGAATTAGAGGCAAAGATTTGAGCGAAAATTCGGCATCAGCAGAAGGTAAGACGACAGTTGTTTCTTTGGAGGATACTAGAGGAATGAAAGAGAAAACAAGGTAAATTTAGAGTTGATACTTTTTGCTAAATGTCAGAAAGAGCTTGGGGAAGAGAAGCCAGAAAGGTTGTTTCACTATCTACGGAGAAATAGGTTTTAGTGTTATGGAGAATTAGTTTTGCACGATTCTGCAATGAAATGTAAATTGCATGAGTTTCTGCAGATTGAAAACTACACAGAAATGCCAGAAACGACTCATCGCGGTAGGCAGGAGTCTTTCTTTCCGAAGACTTGAAGAGATAAAGCAGAATGCAGAGACAAGAAATTGATCGGAGAAACCAAGAAGCGAAAAGAGCTTTGCAGCATAAAGAGAAGGATTAGAAGTTAATAAAAGGTAAGAATGTTGGATTCATGCGAGTGGGAAGCATCATCTGCTCAAGATCATTCTGGAGAGAGGAACCGAAGACAAGTTCACATTCTGTCTTATGAGAATTCGAAGAAAGTCAATGACTATAATGTTGAACATTGAAATCACATAAATTGACGATTTTAGAGAAGGAGAATTGTAGAGAACGTGCTCTCTCTCTCTAATATGAAGTTTATAGAGTAGAAGAATTTAGGAGAGTCAGTAGTACGAGGTAAATAAACATAATAAATGTATTTAGTCGAAGACTGGCAAGAGATTCGGAGGGACAAAATGGATAATTCTGAAGACTCCAAAGTAGAAGCAAGTAAACAAGCAACATCGCTGCCCACATATGCCCAACATCGGCTAAGAGGGAACAGAATAAGGTTTGTCAGAGCTTTGTTAAAGTTTTTTTAAAGAACAAGAGAAGAAGTCTAGAGGAAGAAGAAGAGGAAGAAGAAGAAGAAGAAGAAGAAGAAGAAGAAGAAGAAGAAGAAGAAGAAGAAGAAGAAGAAGAAGACCTGAGTTTTGGTGTGGAACAAGATATTGGGAATTGTGTTGCAGAAGATAAGTAAGATAATTGTGGTGAAGTCTTGGCTGCACTAACCTCACCATCAGAGGCCGTCAACCCCCAAGTTCTAATCGGGGGAATAAGTGGATGATTTGGAAGCCGCCCCCTCCCAATTGTCTCTCTTATATATAGGGGACATCTGAAGATGTGGGAAGGTGGTTGGAGTTAGAGCACTACAGAGTAGGTCAAGAGGGCGTTGAGATACCTTTTAAGAGAGTGAAATTCGAAGAGAGACGAACCATAGGGCAACTTAGTGCAGACGAAAATAGGGTTATGCACAACGGGGTACTTACATAGCTTCGGACGACGCTACGTTCTCCCCTAGATATATATATATATATATATATATATATATATATTATATATATATATTATATATATATATATATAATATATATAAATTATAATATATATATATTATATATATATATATATCTATATATATATGATAGTTAGTTCTTAGCAAGTGATCGCTAGATTAAGTAGGTATATTAAAGAATAACTTAATAAAAAAAAAATTTTTTTGCATTTTTAATTTATAAGGCCTTCTTAATATATAATATATATATATATATATTTTATATATATAATATATATATATAATATATATATATATTATATATATATATATATATATATATATATATATATATAATATAATATATATATTATGTGTGTGTGTGTGTGTGTGTGGTGTGTGTGTGTGTTTTTTTTTTTGTGGGGGGTTTTTTGTGTTGAGTTAGGTGTGTCTGCGTTGTGTGAGTGTAGGTTGTGTGTGTTGTGGTGAGTGAGTGTGTGTGTGTGTGCGTGTCGGTGTTAAGTGTGTGGGCGTTTGTGTGTGTGTGTGTGCGTTCGTGTGTTGTGTGGTGTGTGGTGTGGTGTGGTTGTGTTGTGTGTGTGTGTGTGTGTTTGTGTGTGTGTGTTTGTGTTTGCTGATTGACGTTAAAAGGAGAATGTTAAATTTGTATAAAACATTTGTTTGTATAGTGCAGCATATTTTTACCCATGAAGCCAAGCGAAGTCTTTCAAAATGACGAGTTAAAAAAATGGAACGCTAAATTGTGATACCAAGAAAGGATATATTTTAATTAAAACAACAAAAGAGAATTTTCCTTGAGAGACTTTTCCTTTTTTCTCCCAATAAAATTATTTTCTTTTCTTTTTTAAATTGAAACAATTTTTACACCTTCTGTTAACGAGTTTTAGTGGATAATAAAATTTGTTTCATCTCTTTTGTGTTCATAATTAATTGGTGGTTGGAAGATGTTTGCGTTTGGAGGTGCTTTCGTGCCAAGCAGGCTTTCACCTCATTCTTCAAATGTCTTTTTTTTTATGCTCATCCTTCTTCAAAATTTAACGTCTTCTTCATTTTGACGTGTCTTTCACCCATTGTTTATCCTCTTGTTTTGGTTCAGTGACAAAACATCGTCTATTTCTGTTTGCTTTTAAGTCACAAAGACCCTTTCTCAATATTTACATGATAAACAGGTACACATACCACTTTATATATATATATATATATATATATATATATATATATATATATATATATATATATATATATATATATATATATATATATATATATATATATTTTCTTATAATATATTATATTATATAGATCTTATATATATATATATATATAAAGTTACTTAACGAAGACACCGGAACGGTAGGTCGGAAGGAAAAAAAATTTCACAGGTAGCCTCTTTGATACATAATAGAATGTTCTAGGGGCGATGGGGTTAGGGTAAGAGGTTTAGGTTAAGTTAAGTAAAATTATTTTGAAGTTTCGGTATGTACTTTCAAAACAATAAAAAAATAAAAATCCAGTTATAAAATATTTTTAATTTGAATTTAAAAAAAAAAAATTATTTCTCACTTCTGTCATCAAAACAGGAACAGAAATTCTCTTTCAAAAAATATTAAAAAGTCCAAATACGAATTTAGTTGCGTGTGTTCGCATTAGTCTATGAATTTAAACATTCAAAAGAGAATATTGGGGGAACGTGGGACGGATGTCGGAGAAAATTTTTGGGGAAGGGCGAGTTAGTGTGGAGGACGCTTCACTCATGCCTACGTTCATGTATTGTCATTTTATTCATCTGATCTACGCGTCAAGAAACTTAGAGTCGAAACAAAATGGGACAAAAAAATTTTTATTACTTTTTACAACTTCCTGTTTTTCATTTCGCCCCTAAAAATGTTTATTTTAATTTAAACTTTAAAAAAAATACACTACATTTACTAATTTACGCTATTAACGTGTAGCCGTTAAGTAACTAACTTTTATCATTATATAACGGTATAATATATATATATTATATATTTAAAATAATATATTATATATATATATATTAGAATATTATTTTAATATATATATATATTTATAAATTATATGATAATCTATTATTATTATATATTATATATATATATATATATATATATATTTCAAGGATTATTATTATTATTATTATTATTATTATTATTATTATTATTATTATTATTATTATTATTATTATTATTATTATTATTATTATTATTATTATTATTATTATTATTATTATTATTATTGGTATCTCGTTTCTTTTTTTAAAAAAATCATGAGCAAATAAAGCAAGCGGTAATCCTATTTGTTATTTTTCAATATAATATATTATTTTACTAGTTTACATTGTTCTTTATTATTTAGAGCTAATTTCATTAATAATAATAATCTTGAGAATAGTTTTTTTTTCATAATTGTACTGCATAAATAACTGTTTTTAAATGGTTACTAGTTAGACACGAACGTTTTTTTATTCTGTTTTTTATTTGCTAATGTTGAGTTGGGGAAAATTTTTAATAAGATAATTTGTTGTTCCAAATAATGACGTCATCATTCTTAATAATAAATCTATAGATTTCTTTAATATATTTTTTTAATTTTAGGAATTAAATAGTAGCAATGTGAATGTATTAAATCAGTTATTTATAAAATGCAAAACAAAATTATTTCAAGGCTTATTCTAAATAAAAAAAATCTAAATAAGTATTTGGTAAAGAAAAAAAACATTAGAAATATAAAAAACACGTTTTTTTTTATCAAGGAGACGTTTCACAACAAACTATTTTTTACAACTCCTCTCTCTCTCTCTCTCTCTCTCTCTATCTCTCTCTCTCCTCTCTCTCTCATCTCTCTAATAGAGTTATACTGAATAAAACTATTATATATATATATATATATATATATATATATATATTATATATATATATATATATATTATATATATATATATTATATATGAGTATATATATATTATATATATATATATAGCCTTCTATTAACTTTGAAAAAATTTTTATATATTTTCATTTATATTCTGATATTTGCGCGCGAAAAATTTTATCATAAGTCGAAATGAAATAATATATAAACCCGTTCTGTTAAGATACTCTTCAGTCAGATACAGAGTGTCAGTCAAATTATATTAACAATAAGAAGAATCAGAAGAAATAATTTCACTCAAGATACTCTCTCCAGAAATCCTCCCGGCAAGAGAGATAAATTTCAAGAAAGGGCTGCGACTTGAATTTCGATCACAAATTTTTCGCTAAAACGAGGAGTCAGAGGCCAAGGGTGGAACAACGCGCTGGAAAGGGCCTTTGTGACTACCAATTCGCCTACGAAGAGAGAGTTTCTCAACAGAAGGGACTTTTGTTTCTTTTATACCTTTCACTGCACATTTTACTTATGTTGAATAAAAACATCATTTCAAATATGGATTTCTAAATTCCCATCCTCTTATATAGGGTGCTTGCTCATAAAAGAATATATATATATATATATATATATATATATATTATATATATATATATATATATATATTATATATATATATATATATATTATATATATATATATAATATATATATTATATAGTATATATATATATAATATATATATATATATTATATATTAATATATATATATATCATCTACTTTTTTTCCCCAAAAACTGGGGTAAGGTGCGTGCTATGCACCGGAAACAGAAAAGTAGTAGTAGAAGAATATGACAAGTCGAAAAGAAAGCCCAACCTTACCGCCCCCTTTATACCTACTAGTGAGCTCGTCGCAGTCAGAAAAGTCCACCCTAGGGCTTCAATGGGACTGCGACGGACCCTCATTGGCAATCTCGTCAATGGGGGGTGGCTCCCTTGACCAGGTGGGACACAACCAATACGCCCTCCACAAAACCCCGCCATTTCACTCCTATTCTGCACCTTTATTCTCGCCTCTCCAAACTCACATTTCACTCCTTCAGACATTCGTTTTACTGACTCAAATCCGTTTTCTTCGGTCTCACGCAGCCGGTTTCGATTCCGCAACCACTCACCACTATAATCCGCTTAACCAACCGACTATCTATCATCCATCCTTTCCAGGTGACCAAACCATCTC
>JABUQX010046816.1:17500-22500 GCA_015478945.1 Trachelipus rathkii
TGCTAACGCAATTCCAATCAAGGTGGGCGCAGACGCGGGCTAATAGAAGGAACGATTAAATTATTGCGGGGTAAAATAAAAGAAGGCAAGGAGTTCCACAAAACAGATGTGGCTGGAAGATAAGGAGGTACGATAACGAGTGACCTTGAGTCACAATATTCACACATTTTCAATGAGAGAACAAGGCCCTCTTGTGTTACGAGGCGACGCAGTTGGTGGAGGAATGCGAGAATGTCAAATTCTCGCGAGCACCTGCCCGTTGTAATAACCTATAGAAAAGAGATGGGGCACCTACGTCACGGCGAAAGAAGAGGGTCAAGGGAGTCAAAGAGTATGGGACAGTTTATAAGCCTCTTAGCCTTAGCTTCAACTCTATCCAAAAAGGAGGGTGGACCCCGGATCCACCCCAAAAGTTGGGAAAGTATTCCTGCAGGGGCGAATAAGCCCTTTATATAACTTGAAGCATCTGAGCAGAAGAAAAAAAATTTACGCAATCTGAACAGAATTCCGCAGCTTTTTTGAGGCCATTTAGCAACCGATGTGATGTGAGGCCTCCAAGACAATCAACTATTTATGTTTTATTATATTATATATATATATATATATATATATATATATATATTTATATTATATATATATATATATATATATATATATATATATATATATATATATATATATTATTTATATATAGGCTATATATTATATATATTATATATATATATATATATATTATATATTATATATATATATATATATATATATATTAATAATATATTTATATATATATATATTATATATTATATATATATCTTAATATATAATATATATATTATATTATATATATATATATACTATATATATATATATAATATATATATTATATATATATATATATATAATATATATATATATATATATATATATATATATATATATATATATATAATATATATATTATACTTATATATATAGAGATTGGTTTATGATTAATAGCGGAGGGACAAGGTTGTGTTATGTCTCTTGGTTATTCAGTTGGTATATGTGGGTTATGAAAGAATTCGAGGTGGGGATGGCAAGAAATGGTGTTAGAATGGAGAATGGAGATGAGTGAGGGTGCCCTACCTAATTATATGCGGATGATTGGTTTTGTGGGTGAATCTGAAGAGAGTTTTTGAGAGGATTGGTAGAGAGATTTTGCAGGGTGTGTAAAAGATGTTTGAAAGTAAGCGTAGATAGAGGTAAGGTAGGTTATGGTTGTGAGTGAGGACAGTCCTCGGTGTGAAGTTATGTTATATTTTGAGCAGCTGGAACAAGTGTCTGAGTTTAAATATTTAGGAATATGTTGGATGAGAAGGGAACGGCATGATGCAAGAGTGTAGTAGGAAAAGTTGTGAGAATGGCAGGAGGTGGCTGGTGCAATAATCTTTGGTGAATGTAAAGGGACTAAGTCTTGAGTGCGCTAGGGTCTTACATGAGGGTATGTTGTTACCTGTGTTAATGTATAGTAGTGAGACTATGGCCTGGAATAAGAAGTATAGATCTAAAGTTCAATGTGTTCAGATGGACAATCTTAGGGGTGTGCTAGGTGTGAGAAGAATTGATAAAGAGAGGAATGAACGTATTAGAGAGTGGTGTGGTGTGAAGAAAGGGGTAAATGAGAGAATAAATGAAAGTATGTTGAGATGGTTTGGTCATGTGGAAAGGATGAATGGTAGTCGGTTGGTTAAGCGGATGTATAGTGGCGAGTGTGTTGGGAACCGACCGGCTGGGAGACCGAAGAAAAAGTGGATTGAAGTCCGAAAACGAATTGTTTGAAGGGCACGAAATGTTGAAGTTTGGGTAGAGGCGATAAGAAAGCGTGTAATAAACAGGAGTGAATGGCAGGGTTTTGTGAGGGGGTATGGTTGTGGCCCACCTGGGCCAAGGGATGAACCCTTACATTGGCGATCTACCATAGTGTGGGTCCATCGCGGTCCCATGAGGCTTCTAGGGTGGATTTTTTGACTGAGACCGGGTTCTCACTAATTAATGGTACAGAGGGGGGGTAAGGCTGGGGCTTTCTTTTCTACTTTTGTCATATTCTTCTATTGCTCTTTCTTTCAAATCTTCTTCTTCATCTAAATCTTCATCTTGGAAATAAAAGGAGGATTAAGAAGAAGAAAGACATATATTTATATATATATATATATATATAATATATATATATATATATATATATTAATATAATATAGTATAATATATAATTATATATATATATATTATATATATATATATATCATATATATATATATATATATATATATAGGTATTATATATATATATACTGTATAGACATGATATATATATATATATATATAATAATATATATTATATATATATATATTTTTAGTTTATATAACTAATATAATATTAAATATAGTATTATATATATATTATTATAATATATATATATGTATATATATATTATATATATATATTATATATATATATTATTATATATATAATATTATATATATATATATTATATATATCATATATATATATATATATATATATATATATATATATATATATATATATTATATAAATATATATATATATAGTATATTATTTGTGTGTGTGCGTGTGTGTGTGTGCGTGTGAGATTTTGGGATTGGCTGACTATATTTCCTTGCCGCAAAAACTGAAAATCGGGATTGCGAAAGCGGGATGGGGGTTATGTAATAAATATTCTGTATTCATGAAAAAATGAAATGAAATTTTTTTTATTGCATAAACCTATTGAGCTTACCATTATTCCTCAGTGACAAAACACAAAAATACAAAAGAAAACTTAAATAGATGTGGAGGGGGACTGTATTTCACCAAGATCGTACCGTGATATTTCTCTGATGAAGTTATCTTGCAATTAAAATTTCTGTCTTTCAACACCTTATCATAAAGCTTATCACACCCCAAAATACCATTTTTCTTACAACTAACATAGCCCTCATTGTGTCAATACTTAACCTAGATTTTTCCTTTGAACACACGCTTCATGACAGAAAATCTACTCCTATTAAGACAGAGAATAAACTCTACAATATTACAAAACTCTTGAAAATCTAGACGTTTTCGGCTCATTTCAGGAAAAAATCTGTACCCATCTATCGAACAGTTATTTTTTCTGTATTCTATTTCCAGAGAGATCCTACTGATTGAATTCCACAATATTTTCTGTTTCTGTGCTTGTAAATAGTTCCTCCTCATTCAGACTGTTCTGTATTTCTTCCCTTTCAGGTGATGTTTGAACTTTTTGTTGTCTCCTAAACTGCACTTCCATTTGTTGACACTTGTTGACACTTGTTTACACTTGTTGACATCAGGTTTCATATAAATTCTCAAGTACCTCAAGAATCGTAATCTCATTAGTTTATCCTGAATCTATTAACTTTTTAGTAGATTTTTTTAACATTAGTAGTTAGCATTTAAAAACAGGACAAATTGACACTTTTTTTTTTATTAAAATGACAGGACAGCTGGGAAATCGGAAAAAAAAACAAAAACAAAAAACGGTACTATCCCGTTCAAAAGGGTACGTATGGTCAGCAATTTCTGGGAGTATATTCCTATGGGGTAAACCCTATGAAAACTTTAAAATATTATTGTACAAAACCATTACTATTATTATTATTATTATTATTATTATTATTATTATTATTATTATTATTATTATTATTATTATTATTAATTAAATGCTATTTTATTTATTAAAATTATTATTATTATTATTATTATTATTATTATTATTATTATTATTATTATTATTATTATTATTATTATTATTATTATTATTATTATTATTATTATCTAACTTGAAAGAAACATGAAATTGCTTTTTTTTTAAGATAAAAGAAACGTCTATATTATCAAGAACAAAAAGAGAACGAAAACGAAAACATGATAAAAGGGAAGTTGTAGATGATGATCCATCTTCTTCTAAACCATTATCTTCTATCTCTATTAGAAAATGGCCCATTTCTTTGGCAGTATTGGAACTAACAAAAAAGATTTTTAATATTAACCATAGAAAAGTATCGAAAATCATTTCAAAATAGGGGAAATGAATGCTGTGGACAACCAGCCATTTTCCTTTGTAGATCATATTGGAAATAAGAGATTAATTAGTCCTCTATGTCCACAGTAGTGTTCCATCAACTGTGTTCTTTTCCGAAGAGAACATTCGAACTCGGCAGAGTAAACAAAACAACAAAATAGCACGTGAGCCACAAGAAGATTAATCGTCTTTCTTCAACACTTGCCGATCAGCTTCTGTTCCTGCATTATAATTTATAATCTTTCATTTTAATACAGATAATGGCTAACAACATGAATAAAATATGCATTTAATTAATTAATTAATTTAATTAATAAGGGCATGATCCAATCTTTGGCTGGGGCTGATCCCAGTTTTCAGCCCCACCTAAAAATGGACATAAAATTCGGAATTTTCAGCCGATTTTGACTATATAAACACCAAAATGTAGCTTTTTTTTGCGCTCTAAAACGTTGGTTTCCGGGTGGTGTTTTTCTGGTGACTGTAGTCCATAATTCAGAATTTTCAATTTTTCAAAATCCATGTTTTTGACTATTTTCATATCAACTTTCAAATTTTTTTGCGAAATGACTTCAAACTTGAAATATGCATAGATGGGTCCATTACCAACTACCTACAATAATTACGTATTACATTTTCGAATTTTTTTAGTTTTGGTGCGTCAGCGTTTCCAATTTCAAACCATTTTTTTTGATTTGAAAAAAGTGAAAATTGACCTTCTTTTTTTTCTACCCATCCGATCAACATCAAATTTTCAGGGCTTGTATAGTCGGGCAAGATGCATCTTTTTTACTTAGATAATTTTTTTGTATACTCAATAGAAAATTTTTTTTAAAATTTTTCAAAAACTTTTTTTTTTGAAAATTTGTTCCAAGAACAAATCCAAACCTATTGCATATAC
>JABUQX010046816.1:27500-30233 GCA_015478945.1 Trachelipus rathkii
GGATTACTTTTAATATTGTCTGGATCAAGTGTTACGCCCTCGATGTCCTTGAAATCTTGCAGGTATTGAAAGAATTCTTCACAGTCTTTATCGGTTATTCCATCCGGTAACCCCGAAGCCTCAGTTTTCCATTTCAAGAATGTTTCAACGTATTCGCCGAATATGTCATTTGAAGGAGTAAATTTCCATATTTCATGGATCTTTTTGATCTCATAGCCTTTCTTTACAGCTAATTCCAACTCTGGACTGCAGTATACTCCTTTTAGCATACGTTGGTTATCATTGTGTCTGCACTTACCTTCATAACCGGATGCGCTGCATGTTCTACAAAGTGAAAATATTAACCGATTGTCATATCGGGCAGGGAGGACAGGGGTGTACAGTTTCTTAGGAGGTAATACCGAAACATACGAGAGGCCGAAATAAGTGGTATTCATTTCTTGGACGAACTTTTCTATGGAAGGAAGGTCCTTACCTACAAGTTTCGTGGGTGTGCCGGCTGGAAAGGGTTTTGTTTTCTGGACAAAAGGATACAATGATGTGAAGTCTAGGTACTTCAATTGAATGCCTTCTGTCGGTGGAAAGTAATAGACGAAGGGCTCTGTACGGCCCCCGTACAAGGCTTCCCCTACCTCTAGTTTCGCATTTGCAAGTTCATTTCCAATTGATTGGACATATCTGCCTAGCTTCTCAGTTCGTGTTTCGTCGTTGGTGTTTACAATAGTGACCTCACACTCTTTTTTCATTTTCGCCCATTCGCATTCCCATATTCTAATTACTTCATAACCTTGGGCCTTGTAATCCGCTTCTTGTCTCATGGTCTTACTGTACCTATCAAGACTTGACACGCCATGGAGACTTTCTAAGCCTTTCTTGCATGATTGATGGCCATGCCATACACAGCCGTGGAAGAGCAAGACAATCTTCTTCACGGGTGTACCAGTTGGAGGAAGTGGTCGTCTGTTATTCAGTTCTATCGTTTGTTCATTAATGTTGAGTTGACGGGAAGCTAAGAACTCATTAATGTCAAAGGGAACGTAATCTTCAGCTGGAATTTCAACGTAGCCGTCGGGCTTTAGATACCTGTTTTTGATTTTAAACTTGCGTTCGCCACCATTCCTTGCATGTTCGATTCGCTGACCCTTATACATCTCCATGAACGTAAGCCATTTCACACCATCATACGAGTAGTTTGAATCATCAGTACGTCCTATATGAGCCAATGTATTTTCAGGCATGAAATGCATTTTATATATCATGAACGATAATGCGGCAATGGTAGAACAATCAAGTAGGCAGTCGACTTTATGATCCCTGAGGAAGATACCCCTGAATTTCTCGAAGGATTGACGAAGAATATTAACATCTTGTTCACAATAAGAAATACATTCCTTCATGATATCGTAGTCCTTATTGTTAAATGTTTGGTACCAACGTTCAAAATCATCCTTTTCACTGTCGGACATACGATGTGTCTCAAAGGCAGCCTTATCCGGAATTTTACCCTTGTAATTTATATTCTCAAGGGTAAGAAAACGGTAAGGAAAGAATCCTTTAGAAAGTTCACCTGTAATGCCCATGCACTTAGGGAGTTTTTTCAGCGCACAAGGCATAAACATTAACGTATCCTTAAACTGGATATTGTGATTAGCTGTCATAGTTATTATTTTGGTTCCGCGTTTCACAGGGTTGGAAGATATGGAATGGACGGTAGGTCTGGCAAGCAGTTTGCTGTAAACAAACTGATTGTCAAACTTACCTCCATTATGAGCTGCAACTAATATATTAGATTTCTTATGTTTTTCAGCAAATCTGAATATATAGTTGAGAAATAGATCGACCGGACACTTCTCATACTCTTCTGTTGCTTCCAAATTCAGTTTGAATATTTCAGTTCGGGCCGTACCGCAAGTCTTACACGGTGATGAATTGTCTAGCTCCTTCTCCCCGCACTCACCGCATACTAGCATGCTCACTAGAATATAAGGAAGCATATCCGTTTTTATGCGCCCTCCTTCCTCTTCACGACTATTATGATTATCAGGTTTCGATGTCATAAAAAAAAGTGAATGTTGGCCTTACGGCTTGGCAAAAGCTTCATCTGTTGGACCTTGATTTTTTTCATGAAACATTGGTGGTTATCGCCCTCTATGCCGTACTTCTCGTCGCATACTTCGGCGTATCGTAGAAGCCCAAAACCATGCCGAGTCAACAGGTCGTGATACAGTAGATGGTAAATCCAATCCAGATCATACAGTCCGTGATTCCGCGGGTCCTTCTCCAGTTCGCAACGCTGAGACGGAAAACCAAGGAAAGGTAAGCATATTTCAAATTCTGGAATTTACGTATTATACCCTATAACAATCTACATTAGCTTACACATTCTTTTTCACCTTTCAACAGAAATCATCTGGAGTACCAACAAAAAATCAGACTTTAAATACTGGCGTAACCGATGAATCTCCAAATACCCGTGAGCTGCCCCTGCCCCCTTAGCTGAAGCGAATACCCCAACTTCGGAATCGTCGGTAAGTTACAATCTAATTATTCTATATATTACTGAAAAATATTACTGAAAAATATTGGTTACATAATAGTATGTTACACAATTGTTTATGAATTTTCATTCTTTTTTTTCTTTTTTTCCAGAAAAAAACGCAAGCAGAAAGGGATCCTGGACGGAATTGTAGATGATGGGGCTGTTGCGGGTCCTTCACGCGTAGAGGTGTTTCA
>JABUQX010046817.1:0-10000 GCA_015478945.1 Trachelipus rathkii
GGCGTATTCTTCATCGTGAAAAAGGTGACTCTCCGGCGGTTCTTCCTGTTGTTACTTCCTGCTGCGCCGCTGATGTGCTTGCTGGTGTGCTGTTGCTGCTGCTGCTGGGAGATGTATTCGCTAACAGCAGCAGCTGCGGTCTTTTCACCCTCGTGAAAAAAGAGACTAGGTAAAGGTTGCTGCTGCTGCTGCTGCTCTGCTGCTGCTGCTGCTGCTGCTGGAGATGTAATTCGCTAACAGCAGCTGCGGTCTTTTCACCCTCGTGAAAAAAGAGACGGGCGCAGTGCTGCTGCTGCTGCTGCTCTGGCGGCGCCGGCGCTGGGTGTATTCAGGAACAAAAATAGTGCCAGCTGCTGCTGCTGCTGGGTGTATTCAGGAACAAAAAATCGTGCCAGTTGCTGCTGCTGCTGCTGCTGCTGCTGCTGCTGCTGCTGCTGCTGGTGCTGCTGCTGGTGCTGCTGCTGCTGTTGCTGCTGCTGCTGGGAGATGTATTGGGTAACAGCAGCTGCGGTCTTTTCACCCTCGTGAAAAAAGAGAATCGGTAAAGGCTGTTGCTGCTGCTGCTGCTGCTGATGCTGCTGCTGTTGCTGCTGCTGCTGGGAGATGTATTGGGTAACAGCAGCTGCGGTCTTTTCACCTTCGTGAAAAAAGAGAATCGGTAAAGGTTGCTTGCTGCTGCTGCTGCTGCTTTCAGGTGCTGGGGCTGACATTCGTTGCCTGGGCGGTGCTGCGGCTGCTGAGTAGGTCCGGTAACTTGTAATAAATTCGGTTCCTGGTAAGGAAACAAACGCGGTTGACAATGATTTTGCTGAAGGTATTCGAGTCTTCCTAGGTTGCTTGCACCTTCTTGATAAAAGAGGTACAGTTGACTTATTTTTTGCTGTTGGGTGTATTCTGAAACAACATTATGCGATTGTAGCGGTCGCTGATGATGATATTCAAAAACTTTGGGGTAGGTCTTTTCCTCGTGAAGTTGTTGTTGTTGCCGTTTCCTAGCATATTCTGGAATAAAACTTGTTTTCGAATTATACAACTTATAGTCTTCTAAATTCCCTAAATTTTTAATTGAGTGAGATTCGTAATCTAAATTTGCTTTCTGTGCCAAAGACAAGCGATAATATTGGTGTTCTTGTTGCTTCCGCACGCGTGCTTCGTCGAACAAACTGGGGAGAGCGGGATTTTCTTTAGGCTGCTTTCGCGGAAAAAGATGTAAATCCTTATCAAAAATTGTAGTTTTTTCAATCTCCTTTAATCCTTCGTTTTCCCACAATGGACTCAATTCCTTTCGATGTATTCTCAAATCCAATCCAGCGTCTGAAATATTATTTATATTATTATTATCATTATTTTCATATGATAAATGATGAAAATATTTTAATTTTTTCTAGCTCTAAAAAAATATAAAATGATGTTTTTTCAAGCAAAGTTTCGAAACGGAAATTTATATTTCATGAACATAAATTATGTTTCTACTTTTATTTAAAAAAAACTAACATCTGCCTTTAGAATTTTGCGCATTCCAATCGATCGGTCTGTCCACTACGACGTCTTCGATTTCCGTCTCATCTATTGTTTCTGAAACTGAGGCTGCTGCTACTGCTGGTGATGGCGATGGCGATGGCGGTGGCGGTAGTGGTGGCGATGGCGATGGCTCTTTCGAAACGGCAGTTCGGTAGTGGCAGGGATTTGGTGCGGAGTCAATTTTATTTCGACGGCTAAATTCAGGATGGCAATTACCTGCTAGAAGAAAATAAATAAATTTTCCTCCTAAAATAAATAAATAAAAATTTCCATTTTTTCAAAATAAAATGAGACAGAAGTGAACATATATAATTAAATTTTACTTACCGGATTCGCCCTGACGATGAAGAAGATATCCATTTCTTTTCTTGAAAGGGAGTGGCGGTGGAAGATAAATTCTTTTCTTTAATGGGAGGATGATCTTTTCTTTTTTTTCTTCGAGAATATTGCTAGATTCGAGTTGACAGGATTTTTCTTTTTTTCTTCCTTTTGATCGACCTTTCCTTTGCCGTTTTTTAGAACTTTTAACCGATTTTCCCGAAGTTGCGACCACATCTTCCATAAGCTCGAAACTATTTTTTTCTTTACGATTCCTGTTTTTCGCCATATTTTCAACACTGGAGGAATAGGAAGAAGACGCTTCGAAGCTAGATTTAAATCTTTTTGCTTTATCGCCGCCATCCTTCTCCTTTTCGATTTTTCTAAATTTAACTTTTAATCCGTAACTATGGTCAATGTCTTTGCCGCACCAAGAATCATCACTACTCGTCTCCGCTGAATGTTTGGTTATTTTCGCAAGCAAAATTTCCTCGTTTTTTTTGGAATGCATATCCTTACAGGACGACACCCTGTAAAATATATTGTAAAACTAAGATATTCGAACGAATAGAGACAATTACCATTCCTCCACTCGATTCGGAGAAAGTGAATAAATTTTCAAAGTCTCGAGGGCTTATATATATTCCGCGGGTGTTATCCCGCCCACAGCGCTGAGCTTGCAAAAATACTTCGCGTGCAATTGGTTCCCGCGCATTGAAGACCCCACCCATTTTCGCGAACCCCCGCACTATTTCCCCATCCGAATCGTTTTTTACGTTGCTCCCTGCGCTCGAATGACCGTTATTAGTTAAAGAAATAACGCCCCAATAACCTACCCCTACAAACCCGTCGCGTATCGCTAATCTTGCAAAAATGTTTCGTATTTTATTGGCACCGATAAGCTAAGGTGTCCGCCTTACACGACGCCTCCTTTCATTAAATTCGACTCACGAATACAGCGTGAGTGCGTCAAACCTTGAAAAAATATAATCGGCGGCTGAGAGAAATTTGATATTCTTTTGATATGATTTGTAGTTATAAACAAAATTATTATTGTATTCGTTAATAATTAAAAATATATACATTTTTTGAATGTTATTTTTCCTTACACTCTTAAACCAATTAATGGCTTTTTATTGCTTATAACGTGTGATAATTTCCTTTCATGGGGAATCGAGAAATCGCCTGAATGTGGTGTAAGTCGAAGGTCAAAGTGCAAATTCCGAAAAATAATTTCGACTTAAAAATTTTTCGTGAATAATTTTCTTTGAGAATTTTTATTTTTTACCACTTAGACCTTTGACATATACTTAGACTTTCGACGTATATCAGTTCCCTTCCAAACGTCACAATATAATGTTGAAGCGATAGTTTATACCTATAATGTGTGCCGCGATCACGTTAGGTCGTTTTCGGGTTCCCTTCGAAATGACACTATAAGATAGTGTCGCCTTACGGGAATCGCGAAAGCGGCTGAACGCTTTCAAATACCATTTTCTTAAGCTCGAACTATCGTTAAACCGATTATGACGTCATATAGTGACGCCGCTTAGGGAACTGGTATAAGTCGAAGGTCTAAGTGCAAATTCCGAAAAATAATTTCGACTTAAAAATTTTTTGTGAATAATTTTCTTTGAGAATTTTTATTTTTTAACACTTAGACCTTCGACTTATACTCAGCCCTTCGAAACGTCACTATATCGGGTTGAAGCGATAGTTTATACCTAAAAAGTGTCGCGCGATCACTTTAGGTCGTTTTTGGGTCCCCTTCGAAACGTCACTATAGGATAGTGTCGCCTTACGGGAATCGCGAAAGCGGCTGAACGCTTTCAAATACCATTCTTAAGCTTAAACTATCGTTAAACCGATTATGACGTCATATAGTGACGCCGTTTAGGGAACTGGTATAGGTCGAAGGTCTAAGTGCAAATTCCGAAAAATAATTTCGACTTAAAAATTTTTTCTGAATAATTTTCTTTGAGATTTTTTATTTTTTACCACTTGGACCTTCGACTTATACTTACACCTTCGACTTATAACCTTCGAATTTCTGCTTTTACGACGATATTTTGTAAAAAAAAATTAAATCTAAACATTTTTTTTATTTTTATTTTTTATTTTTTGTTTTATTTTATTTATTTTAGTTAGCCATAAATAACTATTTCTCATAGAAACCGGTTTTCATGGGCACCTAATATAAAAATATTAAAAAATTAAAAAAAAATAAAAATAATAATAATAATAATAATAATAATAATAATAATAATAATAATAATAATAATAATAATAATAATAATAATAATAATAATTAATAATAATAATAAGAAATAATTCTCATAGAAACCGGTTTTTAGGGGCTTAATATAAAAAAATAAAAATTAAAAATCACCTAATATTTAAAAGAATTAAAAATTAGAAATCACCGATATAGTGACATTTCATCGGGAGCTAAAATAAGTCGACGACAAAAACTCGCTTAGGGAACGAAAAATTTATTTCGCCCCATCTCCTGAGAAGTCGAAAGTAATGTTATTTCGTGCCCCGATCGAAGCGTGAGGGGGGGGACCTTTGAGATTTTTTCACGTTATTTTCAAAGCGTTCTTTGGAAGGCTAGAAACCCCCTGAAAATAACGAGGTGTATCTAAGCACGTTACATCTGCTTTTAATTTTAAGATATCCGAAGCCGCTTCGAAAAATGATCGACGGATCGCGATAGGCGACCTCAGTCTCGATCTATTACTTCGTTACTACACGCCTAAACTTACTCAGCTACCCAAAGTCCAAGATTCTTTAATTAATTTTTTGATTTTCTCGACAAAATCTCGCTTAGGGAACAGAAAATTTATTTGGCACCATCTCCCGAGTAGTCGAAAGTAACCTTATTTCGTGCCCTGATTGGATTTTTTCGCTTTAATTTTCAAAATGTTCTTTAGAAGGCCAGAAACCCCTTGAAAATAACGAGGGGTATCTAAGCACCTTACAGCTGCTTTTAGTTTTACGATATCCGAAGCCGCTTCGAAAAATGATCGACGGATCGCGATAGGCGACCGCAGTTTCGATCTATTACTTCGTCACCACACGCTTAAACTTACTCGGCTACTCAAAGTCCTAGATTACGTAATTATTTTTTTGATTTTGTCGAGAAAAATTCGCTTAGGGAACGAAAAATTTATTTCGCTCCATCTCCCGAGAAGTCTAAAGTAACGTTGTTTCGTACCTAGATCGGGGAGTAATTGGGGACATCTCGAGATTTTTTCATGTTAATTTTCAAAGTGTTTTTTAGAACACCCGACACACCCGGAAATTAGCGAGGGGTGTCTAAGCACCCTATAGCTGCTTTTAGTTTTACGATATCTGGAGGGCTTCGAAAACTAATCGACAGTTCGCGATAGGCCACAGCCGTTTTGATTCATTGCTTCGTTACGATACGCGCAACTTGGACTCTGACCTTCTTCTTATATTAGTTCCCGGTGAAACGTACCATTGTCTTAAGAATATCAATAATAAATGTCCTCTAACAGTAGAATAATTTGGGTTAATTAAATTCAGGACGCAAATATTTTTTTAATCGAGCCTTCCCTATATAAAAACCTTAATGAATGTTAAATATAGACACGAAATAAAACATTACAGAAAATGCGATTGTTGGTAAAAAATTTACTGTTCAAAATTTCAACATGTTTTTAATTAAAAAATTATGTTTTTTAATGAATTAAATTAATAATGTTTTTAAATAAAAAAGGTACATTTCTATAATTAAGACTAAAAGTAATTTTCCGAAATGAAACAAAAAAAAAAATAAATAAATAGGTAATAATAATGATTACGATAATGCATAAAATTTCTATTCGTTAGCTAATATAATACGCTCGTATCCGTATTATTTTCTTCGAGTATAAAGAAGCTCCTTTTTCTTCTCACCAGTTCTTCTCATGACGTCCAGTCCGTCTTCAAATCACTCGCGCCGCTCCTCTTCTTCTAGAAAAAGTACGACGACGCATCAACGCTGGCTGACAAACTAGGAAACCGGGAAGGGGGTCGGCGTCGCTCTTAAGATTCTTCGTCCATAGCGGTCATGCTGCTATAGGTTAAAGCGTTTTAGCACTCCTTCGGTGATGTCCTTCTTCGTTTCATTAAGAAGTTCGACCGCCAGGTTTCTCCTAGCGGATCTGTACCGATATTGGCTGTTCGGGAACGCCCAACCCGGTCTGAAACGTTTCAACTTCAACATGCTTTCAACCGCGTCGCAGAACATCCTCCTGTAACCGAAAATTTGATCGACGATTTCTTTCGACAAACCGTATTCTTCCTCTCTCGCCATTTTCTCGAGGTCCTCTAAAGTGAAGTCGCCGATGTTTTCCTTATCTTTGCAAGTTCTCAACAGGCGGGCGTTGAAATGCGGGGTAACTTCGAGATTGTCCAAGCGTTTATCACAGAATCTCTTCAGCTTGTTTTTCGTTACGGCTTCCTTCCATCGAGGATTCTTGAGGTAGCTACGAGGCCTGAGGTAGTCCGCGGTTATGGCTTCGATGACAGGCTTAGATTTTCTTTCTTTCGTTAACAAACGGGCGGCTACGGAGAGAGTCGGGTCGTGGACTTTCGTGAAGATGTGAATTAAAATATCACCGTAGCTGTTCTTATAATTCAAAGCGCAGAAGATTCGAAAAATAATTTCGCGTTGCAATAGGATGAAAATACGAGCTCTCATTTTTATCGAAAACTGGTCGATGTCATAATCTAGAAAGAATATCGTTTTCCCCAAGTTTTCCGAAAAAAACCTTTTGACTTTGAAGCCGTCGTATTCGCTATAGTAACTACCACTCACAGCCGACTCCGGATCTTTCAGTAGGAGGTTTTTGTAGCTCTGGAAGATTTCCCAATCCGCGTAAACGGAGGCTGTCGCGCGTATGCATTTCAATACGTCCCGAGATAAATCGGGCCATCGTAGTTTCTTGAGAATTTTGAATTGAATATGAAGAAATATCAACGCGGCTAGGTGAGCGGCTTTATCGGAGAGGTGGGGGTTTCTGAAAACGCAAAAGCAAAACAGGTCGACGAAAACGTCCGTCTGCAGGATGCGTTTTACGACGCTCACCAATTCCGGAGTGAATAGAGGGACGACGGCGTTGAATATCGTTCGCTCGTCCAATTTCGAAAGCGTCGTCGGGTTTGCCTCCCCCCCGCCCTTTCCGAACACCGATTTATCCGCCTGAGTATCCAACACCGTTTGGCTCACCCTCCAGAAGAGATTTCTCGGGTCGGCCAATGTCGCGGTTAGCTTCCAAGGATTCGATTGCGATGTTTTGTTTATTTCGGCTTTTATCGGATATCCGGGGACAGGAAAAAGGCTAAGGAAGGCGAACTTATCCCTGCTCAAAAGTTGCCATAAAAAAACACCCAGCAGGTTTTCTATCATGGAATCGTGCGTCACTCGGCACGCATTTTTATCCATTTCTTCGTTTAGTAGAAATTTAGATATTTCGGCTTTTTCGGATTGCACGACGTCCAAGACCCGTTTTACCTCGTCCCCCGTAAAGTCGTCTCGACATCTTCTGATCTCGTCGTTTCTGTAGTTATAAGGTACTGTTTCCTCGCGTCGCGATAACCTTTCCAATTCTTTCTCGGTCGTCCACTTGTCCAAACGATTAACCGAGGAAGGTAACAAGAATTTGGCCATCTTTATTTGCGTGGGAATTTCGATTTTCGGGAATTTCCCCACTAGTTCCGGTAGGGATTCTACGAACTCCCGGAGAAAAAAGGCTCGTCTCTTTAGGTCGTATCGAGCTAAGTCGAACTCCGTCTGAGGTTTTTTAGGGTCCACGTTCTCGGAGCAGAGAACTTTAAACGCTTCTTTCATCAGTGACTTCATCACTCCTACGCATCGTTCTATTTTGCGTCCTTCGTGGCGTAGGGCTACTGCGTCACCTCGAAATTTTTCGATATTGATTTCAGAGTGTAATTTCCATCGTCGACACATTTTCTTCAGCACGTCGATGCTAATAGTATTTTTTTCGACGTATACGAGATCTAACTCGCAACGAACTCCCAATATAAAGAGCGTCATTTCCAGAATTTGATCGATCACCGACGGATGAACTTCGTAGAAGATATATTCCTCGGTCGTCGTGATCGTGTCCCGAGATTCGTCCATAATAATGTTGTTTTGTCGATCGTACAACGGCGGGCGGAGAAACACCTTGGGAGTCACGATGATGTACTTACTGTCCTCGATGCCATCTAAAACGATCTCTTTGAAGCGACACTCCGCCTCATCCAATAATCTTGGATTTTCCAATTGCAAAATGGAATATTGTTTTCGATCGACAAGGACGCTGTAGACGGTTATCTTCAAAAAGGCCGCCATTTTTGAACAGCGCCCGCGAAAGGTCTCTTCAAAATGTCAAAACGAGAAGCCAAAATGGGCGTAAGACGCTTTAAATTTCTCACTTGGCTCCTTCAGCACTGAAAACAAGCAAAATGGATCGCGGATGCTCTCCGCTCACCTTTCCATTCATAATGATGATGTTCGAATCGAGGAGAAGTCTTTTATATACCCGTTTAGCACCCTCTTCAACCCGTCACTATGCTGAGTCAGGGATTATAAGATAATTAAACTATTACTACATATTTATTGTTTTATTAATTAATCCAAAAAATATAAATAATTTAAAAAAAAGCAAAAAAAATTGTGCAATGTGAATTCTTAAAATATTTATAAACCATCATTTTATGTAATTTTACATAATATATATATATATAGATATATATATATATATATATATATATATATATATATATATATATATATAATTCGCAATTATTTCCTTTTGCTACTACAGCTTAATAAATATATTTTCGTTATTAATTCGCTTTTTAACACTTTTAAAAAGTAAAGGTTTCTCTTTTTTAAGGTTAATTTAGTCGATGGTTCTCAAAGATGTATAAAAGGACGAAACGCCGCTGCTAAGCGCACCTATTTCTCTAAGCTTTTCTACTATTTTTTCAACTTTTTCTCTAGACAGAGGGAGTGGGTGTTCGTAGTAGGATGGTTTGAGGTTGTATCCGAGTGAAACTTTTTTGAAAGGAGATCCGCTCTCATGGGTGAATTTGAAATACAGCGCGCGCGGCTTTTCTTTTCGGATTTTTATCACCGCGATGTCGTCGAGGCTCACTTCTTCTTCTTTGGTAAGTCTGTCCAAGTTAATTCCGACGCATTTGCTTAGATCAATGAAATCGCTGCGGTTCATTTTTCGCATTACGCAACGACTGTTGCCGCTACCGCTGCTTCCGCTATGTTCCGCCCGTTCCGCATTTTTTATTAGCGAAACGTATTGTTCCGCAGTGTAGACGGGTTTTGATTTCGACTCCTTTTCTATCAGTTTCCTAAAGGACGAATTGATATAAAATTCACCCTCCATCTCCATATGTCCTTTTTTGGAGAATCTATGCGTTATCGATTTAACTGGAAGCTCGGAACAAGAGAAGACGTAGGCGGAAATGAACGATTGTAACGTCCACATGTCGATGAATTTATCCGTATAAAACGTCAGGTCGATATCTTGGTCGCTTTCTTCGGCTCTCACTGATACTTCTTTGATAAATTCCAGCAGACTGGACGTGGCCTCGGGCGGTGAATCGGTTCCTTCGCCCTCGTGCCAAATGTAAAAGCGCGCCGAATTTTCCTTGCATTCCCAAACCGCGAAATTATAAAAGTTGATTTTGGGAGTGTAATAAAGCGAAGACGACGAAGCGGCAACCGGGAACGCGAGCGCCTCTTGCATTTTGTAGTAGGCCACGACGTAATTCGCGTCATCGTTGGCTTTTTCTTGATCGCGTTTTTTTGATTCGTTCACAAAATTTTCTTCCCTCATGTGAGCTTCGAACGCTTCTTTCATTTTTTCTTTTTCTTCATCCGCGGCATTATCGTACGCGTAACACGTTTCGCACCGATCATCATCGTTTTCAGTTGGAAGGCGGGATATTTTGAACTTTTTCGTGAATATTTTAAGGTACGTTTTGTAGCTACCGAGGGGACGTTCTCCACCGTCCAAAGTTTTCTTTTCGCGATATTCGTTCGCGTAGTCTCGATGCAAATCTTTAACGGTTTTGCCTTTATGTATATAGAGCCCCGCCTCCGATCCTTTGGTGGCGTTTTGGGCCA
>JABUQX010046817.1:15000-59680 GCA_015478945.1 Trachelipus rathkii
CATCTCCCGAGAAATCGAAAGTAACGTTATTTCGTGCCCCGATCGGAGCGTAAGAGGGAAGGAACCCTTGAGATTTTTTCACGTTAATTTTCAAAGAGTTCTTTAGAAGGCCCGACACCCGGAAAGTAACGAGGGGCATCTAAGCACTCACCAGCTGCTTTTAGTTTTACGATATCCGAAGCCGCTTTGAAAAAATGATCGACTGATCGCGAAAGGCGACCGCAGATTCGATCTATTACTTCGTCAAAACACGCTTAACCTTTCTCGGTTACTCGAAGTCCTAGATTCCGAAATTAATTTTTTTGGTTTCTCGAGAAAAACTCGCTTAGGGAACGAAAAAGTTATTTCGTCCCATCTCCCGAGAAGTCGAAAGTAACTTTATTTCGTGCCACGATGGGAGCGTAAGGGGGAAGTAACCCTTGAGATTTTTTCAAGTTAATTTTAAGTGTTCTTTAGAAGGCCCTACACCCACGATTAATAACGAGGGGCATTTAAGCACTCTCCAGCTGCTTTTAATTTTACGATATCCGAAGCCGCTTCGAAAAAATGATCGACGATCGCGAAAGGCGACCGCAGTTTCCACTTCTATATAAAACATTTAACTTTGGGAAAAATATTCCGATTAAAAAAAAAAAAAAAAAAAAAAAAGATATTTGTTACGTTTTTTAAATATAAAAGATGTAGCTAATTTCTACTATAATGACGATAACGGGGGTATCAGAAAATTTATTTATTAAAAAACCGTTACACTCTATGAATTGAAATCGAAGACAAATTTTTATATAGATATGTATATAATTACATTTTAAATCATCTTTATTTTTACTTATCAAGTCTAACAATAGTTCGCAGCACAAAAAGCGACGTTTGAAAACGTTTGGTCATTTTCCAGGTCCCTTTCAAATGCCGCTTTTTTTATAGCGTCATTTCATAGGGAATCGCTCGCAGAAATGGCTTACGCTCGAACTATCGTCAACCTTTTAATAGCTCATATAGTAAAGTTTTATCGGCAATTGATTTACCTTAATGATCTAAGTCCGAAATATGAAAAATATTCGACTGTGAAAAAAAAAATTTAAACTTTGTCTCGGTTCTCTGAAATATAATTTGAAACGAATAATATATTTTTATCTCGAAAACAAACAAATCATTTATTTTTTTTACTATTAAAAAATAAAAATTTGTATTAATTTTTTTTGTCGCCATCTCCGGGTGCCACGTAATAACGCGCTGCTGACGTAAGCATTGAAAAAGTATAAAAGATCGATGGGGCCGTCTGAGGTATCGGTTATCAAAAGTGGCAAGTCGAGTGCGGATGCCTTTTTTAGTCCCGATCGTACCACTTCTTTGAGCTTTTTTTTCGCGCATTAATTAACTAACGATATTCGCTTTGAAAACCACCGTCCCGCTGCTGTTTATACGACGACTTATTTTTCAAGGCAAAGTGGAATACTTCTTTCGAGCGATTTATTTATATTTTTTACCAGGTGAGGTGATTTTAATTTATCATTATCATTATAGAAATAAATTATATACATTTTTAAAGTTTAGGATAAATACTAATTCTACCTTTAAAAAAAATGTTAGATATAAAGTATAGTTTTTATAACCACCTACGTCAAATGCAGTAATATAGAAATTATTAGGATTAGTGATTTAAACTGCCCGAAAGATGGTTTATCGTTTATAGCGAATATACATTTATTTTTACTCGATGAGTAGTTCTCATCGACATTAATATCATAAGAATTACAATTTGTATTTTTTTTCTTTTGTTTCCAGCGATATCAAGAAATTTCTTTTCTTTCGATGACGCAATATCTTTACGCTCTCATTATTAGATTATCTGAGTTGATATTAACTCGAATAAGAAAATAGTCTTTTTGCAAAGAGAGCATTATTATTTTTTGAGAGTTTTTGTAAGTAACTCATCGACTAATATTCTTCATTCGTAACTCTTTTTAGATTCGTTTCGACTCTTAGATTATGGCGACGAACCACAGAAAACAAGAAGAAAGGGAACACAGCTTCTTCTCCAATGCTGCTGAAAATGTCGAGAATTTGAGTTCGCTAAAAAATATGTCGGCCAGCTACGAATCGAGGACCGAATTTCAGAAAAAAAGCCTAATGAAAACCTCGGAGAAGAAATGTGAGGGAGCGAGATTTAGTTCTGATTCGGCCACGGACGCGCATAAAAAAATTTCGAAAAATTCATCGCTGAAAATAATATCCACTGAAGTCGAGAAAGGTATTCTCCCAGTGCGTTATTCTTGCAAACTACGCGACGTTCAAATAGTGTCGTTCAAAACGAAAAAAGAAACCTACTCAAGAGACGAATGGGTTAGGGACAACGTGAGTCATTCTTTAGCTGTAAAAAATTCGGAACTACGCGCATCTTCTAAAGTCATACCCGTAATTGAAGCTGAGATGACACAACCTGGAAAATCTGGATTTGAAGATGAGTTACAAGTTTCGCTTAAACAGCGAATTTCTTACGCCGAAAGCTGGATGAAGAGGTACCTCGTTCTTTCAAAAGATCGAACACTATCGTTCTACGATATATTTATTAATCACCAGGATTTTTGCTACCGAAACGGTCAAAAATCACTTAAGCCGCCAGAATTTCTTCGAGTTCTATATTCGTTTCTGGGTCCAAATATAGCATCGTACTTGGTCGTCCAAACCCCAACAGCCAACGTATTCAACGAAAAGCGTTCTTTTACTTTAAGTGAACCGTATCCTTGGTGTTCTAACAGCGACCAAATAAAGCAAAAAGATGATTTCAATCACCTTAAATATTTGAGATTTAGGTGTAATGTACTAAAGCTAGAGTCCGTCGGGGCTATTAAAGATGATTGTGACGGGAAAAAAGTTTCTGGAGGTAGAAGAAGCTTTAAAGAAAAAGAGGTGCGAATCGCCGAGGGCGCTCCTCACGACAAATCGCCATCTTCTCCAGCAAACATAGTATTTTCCGAAGAACAGGAACTGTTGATCGACATCTTGGAACTGAGGTTTGAATCTCTGCTAGAAAGGCATAAAAAATCTGCGTGTTATAGGAAAGCGAATGATTTGTATACAGTTTTATTAGAGTCGATCAAGGAAAAACGACTGAAGTATTTATTGGAAGAATTCGGCCACGCGATGTCTTGCGAAGAAGTAAAACATAAACCACTCTGTTCGATGTTCAAAGAAACCGCTTCTCACGTTACCCGCGCGACTCACGAATGCGCTATCAAAATTATTTACAATCAGATCATTATTTTTCACTTGGATAATTGCGAGAAAGATCGTTGCGGATTTCATAATTGCAAATCCCGTCGAGAAAAAAGGTCGGTTGACCAATCGACAACGACGAGGTTGGCTGTGGATTTCCTATCCTCAGACCACGGTTCCGGAAGATTAAAAACGAAAGATCTTTCTCTCAAGAGACGAGTCGGTGATGATGACGACGACGAAGTACCATCGGCTCCCAAAAAGAAGAAATTGTCGGATAAACAGGAAATGTTTATCGGAATCCTAAAATCGATGTTCTATAATCTGTTGCAAAAGCTCAGAGGCGCTGCCTGCTATAGTCTCGCGAGTAGTTTATCTTTCGTTTTTATATCGACGCTTAGGAGGAGACGAGGCGTGTATTTCATGTCAGAATTGGCGCATTCGATGTCGTGCAAAAAACGTCATAGATCGCTTTGTTCATTTTTCAAAACAATCGCTTCTCACCCAAAACACGCGAATTCTGAATGCGCCGTCGAAATTATATATGAACAGATCGAACTTATTCACTCGAGCGTGTGCGTCACAGATCGCTGTAGATTTCCCAGTTATAACAAACTCCGTCGAGAGGATGACGCTGGGTTATGAGGATGGTGGCTACAGATTTCCAAATACAACAGCGAGAGCAAATTACGTAGCAACCGAGATAACTGCGGTTTTCTTACACGTCGACCTCAAAGAAAAAACTCGGAAGAATATCCCGAATCTCAAAATCGGAGAGAAAAACAGAAAAATATTGTAAAATTGACCTATACTTCGTAAAACAAACGTATTCGCAACCGCGTAGTAGACCTCGAATAAATATATTATCTCCATGAAAAAAATAATTTCTTTCTCTGTCTGTAAAACATATATTTACATTTTTAATTTAAAGTTTTATTCTCATTTTAAGCGACTGACACTTGTAAAAAAATTAATAAATATAAACCAAATTTCCAAAGCAGTATTTTTTCCTTTTAAAATTATTATAAATTGTTTTAGTAACAAAAAAAACTTTACTATAAACTACAGATCGTCCGATTCCTTCGTGCGTTAGTTAAAAACCAAAGTCAATTTCCAAATTTCTGAGAAACACCTATGGGTCTTAGACATCGAAGGAACGACCAACAATATTTATGCAAAAAAAGTTTTTAAAAATTTCAATTATAATGTTTCTATCTATCACGGTATAAATGAAGGATAAAACAAACGAACAAAAAATAATTTACTACTATTTAATATTGACGTTAAATACGGAACGAATGAGAGTCAAAATTTCATTCCGAATATCACATAATTTCTTTCCGAATATCACCTCCATCCCGTCCCCTTTCCCGAGCATCCTTTTCTATCCCCGGATATCGGAAAGAAATTTCAATAGTTTTCGTCGCTTATATTATTAACGCTAAAACCATTTTTTTATAACATTAATATTTGCAAAGTAGCTAGCCGGCCAGCAGGCTTTTGAGAGAGAGAGAGAGAGAGAGAGAGGAGAGAGAGAGGAGAGAGAGAGAGAGAGAGAGGCAGAGAGAGAAGAGACGAAGAGGAAATGAACAACATTTTTTACCCTTCGATAGAGCTTTGAGAAACCGAAAGAGAGAAAGAAAAAAATAAAGAAAGAAAGGAGAGCGAGCAATCGAAGGCGGTATGGCAGAACGAACGTGTGAAATGTTTGTCATCGCTTTAGCTATCTTCGAACCCTCCTGCGTTTGCGCGAGAGAGGGCACCGAAGATATTTCCAGGCTCCACGACGGGGACGTACGATGACAGGGAGCCCGTGAGTGTTTGTCCTCATCAGCGTTCAAAACCTGTAGTTGTGTAATGTCTGTAATGCGAGTGTATCGCCTAAGGAAGAGAAAAAAGTGGTAAAATAAGTAGAAGTTGAAAGCGAATTCGAAAAAAAATGTGTAATCGCCAACCATCGGGCTCGCCGCTCGTTCCCCGCTAAGCTAAACTAACGCTATTTCGAACGCTTCGGACAAATACTCACCCTCGGATAGAAGGGGAGGGGGCCATCTATCGGAGGACTAACTATCTAATAAAAAACGAAAATATTGCGTGGTCTTTAGGCGCGCGCCATTCGACGTCCAAAGGCACTTGTCCAGTCCAGTCTTCCGTAACGTTAGTTATAATCGTACGTCGTGATGTCAAATAAAGGACAATCAAACGAACACAAATACTTTATTAACGGCACGAGTGAAGGATAAAAAGTAAACACAAAAATATTTATTCGCTTGCGAGCCAAAACCAGGCTCCGAGGGTGTGGGGAGGACTTCCGAGGCGTGGGTGAAATCGAGTGACCGAGCCTGGCAAGAGCGGGGAACAGAGGTGTTCTTTTCAGGGACTCCACGCAGTAAAGGTGAGGTTTGATAAGAGTATTAACGTGATCTGCCCTTAAACCACCCGACACTCGACCAGGAACCCCTCGAAAGCGAGACTCCCCTATGGTTGGTAAATACCGCCCAAACTCGTGAGCCCTGGAATTGGACGCTGGAGATACGCTAAACTCGCGCATTTTGCCTTCGCTCATCGACGTTAGTAGTATGAGAGTATGAGCTCACCCGCTCTGTCGCCAGCCGAAATGAGAGTCCGTGGAGGGTTAACTTACGAGGCGTAGTGAAATCGAGTGACCGAGCCGGCAAGAGCGACGAACAGAGGTATCTTTCTCAGCGAGTCCGCCCGTTAGAGGCGAAACGCGATAGGATTAACATATTCTCCTCTAAAACCACCCGACACTCGACCAGCAACCCCTCGTAAGCGAGACCCTCCCTTTTTTTTGGTAAATTTCGCTCAAACTCATGAGCCGTGGGATGGGATGCTGGAGATACGCTAAAATCGCGCATTTTGCCTTCGCTCATCGAAGTTAGTAGTAGCATGAGAGTGTGAGCTGCTCACCCGTTCTGTCCTGTCGCGAGACAAAACGATACTCCGAGGGGGGACTTCCGAGGCGTGGGTGAAATCGAGTGACCAAGACTGGCAAGAGCGGGGAACAGAGGTGTTCTTTTCAGTGACTCCGCGCAAAAAAGGCGTAGTTTGATAAGAGTATTAACGTATTCTGCCCTTAAACCTTCCGGCACTCGACCAGGAACCCCTCGTCAGCTAGACCGTCCACGGAAAATATCGCTCAACATCGCGGGACGAGACGGGTTTCTTCGTTCGGGAGCCATATCATCCGTTCTTCGGCCTCTGCCTCCGGAAACAAAAAAAAATGCTTTGAATACTGCACTAGTAAAGGGTAAAAAATCAAACGAAAATACTTTATTAAAAGGAACAATCAAACGCACACAAATACTTTATTAACGGCACGAGTGAAGGATAAAAAGTAAACACAAAAATCTTTATTCGCTTGCGAGCCAAAACCAGGCTCCGAGGGTGTGGGGAGGACTTCCGAGGCGTGGGTGAAATCGAGTGACCGAGCCTGGCAAGAGCGGGGAACAGAGGTGTTCTTTTCAGGGACTCCACGCAGTAAAGGTGAAGTTTGATAAGAGTATTAACGTGATCTGCCCTTAAACCACCCGACACTCGACCAGGAACCCCTCGAAAGCGAGACTCCCCTATGGTTGGTAAATACCGCCCAAACTCGTGAGCCCTGGAATTGGCTGGCGACAGAGCGGGTGAGCTCATACTCTCATACTACTAACGTCGATGAGCGAAGGCAAAATGCGCGAGTTTAGCGTATCTCCAGCGTCCAATTCCAGGGCTCACGAGTTTGGGCGGTATTTACCAACCATAGGGGAGTCTCGCTTTCGAGGGGTTCCTGGTCGAGTGTCGGGTGGTTTAAGGGCAGATCACGTTAATACTCTTATCAAACCTCACCTTTACTGCGTGGAGTCCCTGAAAAGAACACCTCTGTTCCCCGCTCTTGCCAGGCTCGGTCACTCGATTTCACCCACGCCTCGGAAGTCCTCCCCACACCCTCGGAGCCTGGTTTTGGCTCGCAAGCGAATAAAGATTTTTGTGTTTACTTTTTATCCTTCACTCGTGCCGTTAATAAAGTATTTGTGTGCGTTTGATTGTTCCTTTTAATAAAGTATTTTCGTTTGATTTTTTACCCTTTACTAGTGCAGTATTCAAAGCATTTTTTTTGTTTCCGGAGGCAGAGGCCGAAGAGCGGATGATGTGGCTCCCGAACGAAGAAACCCGTCTCGTCCCGCGATGTTGAGCGATATTTTCCGTGGACGGTCTAGCTGACGAGGGGTTCCTGGTCGAGTGCCGGAAGGTTTAAGGGCAGAATACGTTAATACTCTTATCAAACTACGCCTTTTTTGCGCGGAGTCACTGAAAAGAACACCTCTGTTCCCCGCTCTTGCCAGTCTTGGTCACTCGATTTCACCCACGCCTCGGAAGTCCCCCCTCGGAGTATCGTTTTGTCTCGCGACAGGACAGAACGGGTGAGCAGCTCACACTCTCATGCTACTACTAACGTCGATGAGCGAAGGCAAAATGCGCGATTTTAGCGTATCTCCAGCATCCCATCCCACGGCTCATGAGTTTGAGCGAAATTTACCAAAAAAAAGGGAGGGTCTCGCTTACGAGGGGTTGCTGGTCGAGTGTCGGGTGGTTTTAGAGGAGAATATGTTAATCCTATCGCGTTTCGCCTCTAACGGGCGGACTCGCTGAGAAAGATACCTCTGTTCGTCGCTCTTGCCGGCTCGGTCACTCGATTTCACTACGCCTCGTAAGTTAACCCTCCACGGACTCTCATTTCGGCTGGCGACAGAGCGGGTGAGCTCATACTCTCATACTACTAACGTCGATGAGCGAAGGCAAAATGCGCGAGTTTAGCGTATCTCCAGCGTCCAATTCCAGGGCTCACGAGTTTGGGCGGTATTTACCAACCATAGGGGAGTCTCGCTTTCGAGGGGTTCTTGGTCGAGTGTCGGGTGGTTTAAGGGCAGATCACGTTAATACTCTTATCAAACCTCACCTTTACTGCGTGGAGTCCCTGAAAAGAACACCTCTGTTCCCCGCTCTTGCCAGGCTCGGTCACTCGATTTCACCCACGCCTCGGAAGTCCTCCCCACACCCTCGGAGCCTGGTTTTGGCTCGCAAGCGAATAAATATTTTTGTGTTTACTTTTTATCCTTCACTCGTGCCGTTAATAAAGTATTTGTGTTCGTTTGATTGTCCCTTTATTTGACATCACGACGTACGATTATAACTAACGTTACGGAAGACTGGACTGGACAAGTGCCTTTGGACGTCGAATGGCGCGCGCCTAAAGACCACGCAATATTTTCGTTTTTTATTAGATAGTTAGTCCTCCGATAGATGGCCCCCTCCCCTTCTATCCGAGGGTGAGTATTTGTCCGAAGCGTTCGAAATAGCGTTAGTTTAGCTTAGCGGGGAACGAGCGAGCCCAATGGTTGGCGATTACACATTTTTTTTCGAATTCGCTTTCAACTTCTACTTATTTTACCACTTTTTTCTCTTCCTTAGGCGATACACTCGCATTACAGACATTACACAACTACAGGTTTTGAACGCTGATGAGGACAAACACTCACGGGCTCCCTGTCATCGTACGTCCCCGTCGTGGAGCCTGGAAATATCTTCGGTGCCCTCTCTCGCGCAAACGCAGGAGGGTTCGAAGATAGCTAAAGCGATGACAAACATTTCACACGTTCGTTCTGCCATACCGCCTTCGATTGCTCGCTCTCCTTTCTTTCTTTATTTTTTTCTTTCTCTCTTTCGGTTTCTCAAAGCTCTATCGAAGGGTAAAAAATGTTGTTCATTTCCTCTCTCTCTCTCTCTCTCTCTCTCTCTCTCTCTCTCTCTCTCTCTCTCTCTCTCTCTCTCTCTCTCTCTCTCTCTCTCTCTCAAAAGCCTGCTGGCCGGCTAGCTACTTTGCAAATATTAATGTTATAAAAAAATGGTTTTAGCGTTAATAATATAAGCGACGAAAACTATTGAAATTTCTTTCCGATATCCGGGGATAGAAAAGGATGCTCGGGAAAGGGGACGGGATGGAGGTGATATTCGGAAAGAAATTATGTGATATTCGGAATGAAATTTTGACTCTCATTCGTTCCGTATTTAACGTCAATATTAAATAGTAGTAAATTATTTTTTGTTCGTTTGTTTTATCCTTCATTTATACCGTGATAGATAGAAACATTATAATTGAAATTTTTAATAACTTTTTTTGCATAAATATTGTTGGTCGTTCCTTCGATGTCTAAGACCCATAGGTGTTTCTCAGAAATTTGGAAATTGACTTTGGTTTTTAACTAACGCACGAAGGAATCGGACGATCTGTAGTTTATAGTAAAGTTTTTTTTGTTACTAAAACAATTTATAATAATTTTAAAAGGAAAAAATACTGCTTTGGAAATTTGGTTTATATTTATTAATTTTTTTACAAGTGTCAGTCGCTTAAAATGAGAATAAAACTTTAAATTAATAATGTAAATATATGTTTTACAGACAGAGAAAGAAATTATTTTTTTCATGGAGATAATATATTTATTCGAGGTCTACTACGCGGTTGCGAATACGTTTGTTTTACGAAGTGTAGGTCAATTTTACAATATTTTTCTGTTTTTCTCTTCGATTTTGAGATTCGGGATATTCTTCCGAGTTTTTTCTTTGAGGTCGACGTTTAAGAAAACCGCAGTTATCTCGGTTGCTACGTAATTTGCTCTCGCTGTTGTATTGGGAAATCTGTAGCCGCCATCCTCATAGCCCAGCGTCATCCTCTCGACGGAGTTTGTTATAACTGGGAAATCTACAGCGATCTGTGACGCACACGCTCGAGTGAATAAGTTCGATCTGTTCATATATAATTTCGACGGCGCATTCAGGATTCGCGTGTTTTGGATGAGAAGCGATTGTTTTGAAAAATGAACAAAGCGATCTATGACGTTTTTTGCAAGACATCGAATGCGCCAATTCTGACATGAAATACACGCCTCGTCTCCTCCTAAGCGTCGATATAAAAACGAAAGATAAACTACTCGCGAGACTATAGCAGGCAGCGCCTCTGAGCTTTTCCAACAGATTATAGAGCATCGATTTTAGGATTCCGATAAACATTTCCTGTTTATCCGACAATTTCTTCTTTTTGGGAGCCGATGGTACTTCGTCGTCGTCATCATCACCGACTCGTCTCTTGAGAGAAAGATCTTTCGTTTTTAATCTTCCGGAATCGTGGTCTGAGGATAGGAAATCCACAGCCAACCTCGTCGTTGTCGATTGGTCAACCGACCTTTTTTCTCGACGGGATTTGCAATTATGAAATCCGCAACGATCTTTCTCGCAATTATCCAAGTGAAAAATAATGATCTGATTGTAAATAATTTTGATAGCGCATTCGTGAGTCGCGCGGGTAACGTGAGAAGCGGTTTCTTTGAACATCGAACAGAGTGGTTTATGTTTTACTTCTTCGCAAGACATCGCGTGGCCGAATTCTTCCAATAAATACTTCAGTCGTTTTTCCTTGATCGACTCTAATAAAACTGTATACAAATCATTCGCTTTCCTATAACACGCAGATTTTTTATGCCTTTCTAGCAGAGATTCAAACCTCAGTTCCAAGATGTCGATCAACAGTTCCTGTTCTTCGGAAAATACTATGTTTGCTGGAGAAGATGGCGATTTGTCGTGAGGAGCGCCCTCGGCGATTCGCACCTCTTTTTCTTTAAAGCTTCTTCTACCTCCAGAAACTTTTTTCCCGTCACAATCATCTTTAATAGCCCCGACGGACTCTAGCTTTAGTACATTACACCTAAATCTCAAATATTTAAGGTGATTGAAATCATCTTTTTGCTTTATTTGGTCGCTGTTAGAACACCAAGGATACGGTTCACTTAAAGTAAAAGAACGCTTTTCGTTGAATACGTTGGCTGTTGGGGTTTGGACGACCAAGTACGATGCTATATTTGGACCCAGAAACGAATATAGAACTCGAAGAAATTCTGGCGGCTTAAGTGATTTTTGACCGTTTCGGTAGCAAAAATCCTGGTGATTAATAAATATATCGTAGAACGATAGTGTTCGATCTTTTGAAAGAACGAGGTACCTCTTCATCCAGCTTTCGGCGTAAGAAATTCGCTGTTTAAGCGAAACTTGTAACTCATCTTCAAATCCAGATTTTCCAGGTTGTGTCATCTCAGCTTCAATTACGGGTATGACTTTAGAAGATGCGCGTAGTTCCGAATTTTTTACAGCTAAAGAATGACTCACGTTGTCCCTAACCCATTCGTCTCTTGAGTAGGTTTCTTTTTTCGTTTTGAACGACACTATTTGAACGTCGCGTAGTTTGCAAGAATAACGCACTGGGAGAATACCTTTCTCGACTTCAGTGGATATTATTTTCAGCGATGAATTTTTCGAAATTTTTTTATGCGCGTCCGTGGCCGAATCAGAACTAAATCTCGCTCCCTCACATTTCTTCTCCGAGGTTTTCATTAGGCTTTTTTTCTGAAATTCGGTCCTCGATTCGTAGCTGGCCGACATATTTTTTAGCGAACTCAAATTCTCGACATTTTCAGCAGCATTGGAGAAGAAGCTGTGTTCCCTTTCTTCTTGTTTTCTGTGGTTCGTCGCCATAATCTAAGAGTCGAAACGAATCTAAAAAGAGTTACGAATGAAGAATATTAGTCGATGAGTTACTTACAAAAACTCTCAAAAAATAATAATGCTCTCTTTGCAAAAAGACTATTTTCTTATTCGAGTTAATATCAACTCAGATAATCTAATAATGAGAGCGTAAAGATATTGCGTCATCGAAAGAAAAGAAATTTCTTGATATCGCTGGAAACAAAAGAAAAAAAATACAAATTGTAATTCTTATGATATTAATGTCGATGAGAACTACTCATCGAGTAAAAATAAATGTATATTCGCTATAAACGATAAACCATCTTTCGGGCAGTTTAAATCACTAATCCTAATAATTTCTATATTACTGCATTTGACGTAGGTGGTTATAAAAACTATACTTTATATCTAACATTTTTTTTAAAGGTAGAATTAGTATTTATCCTAAACTTTAAAAATGTATATAATTTATTTCTATAATGATAATGATAAATTAAAATCACCTCACCTGGTAAAAAATATAAATAAATCGCTCGAAAGAAGTATTCCACTTTGCCTTGAAAAATAAGTCGTCGTATAAACAGCAGCGGGACGGTGGTTTTCAAAGCGAATATCGTTAGTTAATTAATGCGCGAAAAAAAAGCTCAAAGAAGTGGTACGATCGGGACTAAAAAAGGCATCCGCACTCGACTTGCCACTTTTGATAACCGATACCTCAGACGGCCCCATCGATCTTTTATACTTTTTCAATGCTTACGTCAGCAGCGCGTTATTACGTGGCACCCGGAGATGGCGACAAAAAAAATTAATACAAATTTTTATTTTTTAATAGTAAAAAAAATAAATGATTTGTTTGTTTTCGAGATAAAAATATATTATTCGTTTCAAATTATATTTCAGAGAACCGAGACAAAGTTTAAATTTTTTTTTCACAGTCGAATATTTTTCATATTTCGGACTTAGATCATTAAGGTAAATCAATTGCCGATAAAACTTTACTATATGAGCTATTAAAAGGTTGACGATAGTTCGAGCGTAAGCCATTTCTGCGAGCGATTCCCTATGAAATGACGCTATAAAAAAAGCGGCATTTGAAAGGGACCTGGAAAATGACCAAACGTTTTCAAACGTCGCTTTTTGTGCTGCGAACTATTGTTAGACTTGATAAGTAAAAATAAAGATGATTTAAAATGTAATTATATACATATCTATATAAAAATTTGTCTTCGATTTCAATTCATAGAGTGTAACGGTTTTTTAATAAATAAATTTTCTGATACCCCCGTTATCGTCATTATAGTAGAAATTAGCTACATCTTTTATATTTTAAAAACGTAACAAAACCTTTTTTTTTTTTTTTTTTTTTTAATCGGAATATTTTTCTCAAAGTTAAATGTTTTATATAGAAGTGGAAACTGCGGTCGCCTTTCGCGATCGTCGATCATTTTTTCGAAGCGGCTTCGGATATCGTAAAATTAAAAGCAGCTGGAGAGTGCTTAGACGCCCTTCTTTAATTTTAGGGGGTGTCGGGCCTTCTAAAGAACACTTAAAATTAACTTGAAAAAATCTCAAGGGTTACTTCCCCCTTACGCTCCCATCGTGGCACGAAATAAAGTTACTTTCGACTTCTCGGGAGATGGGACGAAATAACTTTTTCGTTCCCTAAGCGAGTTTTTCTCGAGAAAACAAAAAAAATAATTTCGGAATCTAGGACTTCGAGTAACCGAGAAAGGTTAAGCGTGTTTTGACGAAGTAATAGATCGAATCTGCGGTCGCCTTTCGCGATCAGTCGATCATTTTTTCAAAGCGGCTTCGGATATCGTAAAACTAAAAGCAGCTGGTGAGTGCTTAGATGCCCCTCGTTACTTTCCGGGTGTCGGGCCTTCTAAAGAACTCTTTGAAAATTAACGTGAAAAAATCTCAAGGGTTCCTTCCCTCTTACGCTCCGATCGGGGCACGAAATAACGTTACTTTCGATTTCTCGGGAGATGGGGCAAAATAAAATTTTCGTTCCCTAAGCGAGATTTTCTCGTGAAAACCAAAAAAATAATTACGGAATTTAGGACTTCGAGTAACCGAGTAAGGTTAAGCGTGTTTTAACGAAGTAATAGATCGAAACTGCGGTCGCCTTTCGCGACCCGTCGATCATTTTTTCGAAGCGGCTTCGGATATCGTAAAACTAAAAGCTGCTGAAGAGTGCTTATATGCCCCTCGTTACTTTTAAGGGGTGTTGGACCTTCTAAAGAATGCTTTGAAATTAAAGTGAAAAAATCTCAACTTCTCAGCTTAATCTTCAGGAAGCAAAACTTCGACGTTTCATTCTGCCAGGAATAGGTTATTTTTTGAACGGGGCGAATTGTTGTTTTTTTTTTAAATGAGTCATCATAATATATTTTTTTTAATTTATCTTCATTTAATTACCAGTAAATAGATAATAAATAACGAAATTATTATCTCTCTAAATATTTTTTTTATTATTATATTTGTATTTCAAAATGAAAATTAAATCTTATATATAATCTAGTTTTTACCCATTGCGCATCAATTGGTCTCACCGATGTGTGAAGATTAGGAAGAAGTGACCAACACGCGTCGAGACAGTTAGTCGTACGACAGCGGTGGGCGAGCTTAAAGTAATTCTTTTGATAAATCAATTTCTACGAAGAATCTTGGATTTGGGAGCCGAAAACGAGTAATACGCGATGTCAGGAATTTGTCATATAATGTATAAGAAAATTCGATTCGAAGTGACTCTCGAAGAAATAACGAGGTTTGCTCAAACGCATCGCCCTATTTTTGAACAAGCGAGGCCTTTGGATCCTGTTAATGGCCCGCCCTTATTTCACACTGAAAACTCTGAGAAGAGCGATGATGAATCGATCAAAATAACGCTCAATGAACCGAGTTATAATAATCCGATCGCCACTAACAGCAACCGCAATATCGAAAACCATACCGAAAATTATCCTAACGACCGTCCTATTATTGCTGATCTCCGCTCCGAAGAAACTACGCCTCTCTCTAAACCCAACAAAGCCTCGTCGTCGTCGTCGTCGTCATTATCAGAGGCCGAAACGCTTCTTTCCAAAAATTCGCCATCGCGAGAAGCTCAAATTCATGTTGTTTTCGAGAAAATGATTTGCAAAGTTTGCTTGGACAAAGACACGGAAATCGCATTTTTACCTTGTAGACACTTGATGACTTGCTCTTCGTGCGCACCGGCCCTCACCTTGTGTCCGTACTGTAGGGAATCTATAAAAGCCACCATTAAACCAATCTTCGCCTGAGATTTATCGATATTTTATACGTATATATAAATATATTTATCTTTATCAAATTGTATCTTCGCGAGCACGTTACGTCGTTTTTCAGTTTCCTTCGAAACGTCACTATAATATAATGTCGCCTTAAGGGAATCGAAAAAGCGACTGAACACCCTTCAAATGCCATTTTATTAACCTTTAACTTGAATACCAATTCTTTATAGACTTAGATACCGTAATTATTATTTTTTGTTTCCCTCGAAAAAAAACTCGCTTGGGAAACGAAAAATCTATTTTACACCATCTCCCGAGAAGTAAAAAGTAACGTTATTTCGTGCCCTGATCGAAGCGCGACGGGGTACCCTTAAGATTTTTTTAAGTTAATTTTCAAAGTGTACTCTATATATTATTATTTTTTTATAGTTTAGTCTCCCTTAAATTCAACCTTCTTTGATAAATAATTTTTTAGAGTTAACTAAACTGAAAAAAAAATTAAAAAAAACACACGACGCCAAATTTCTCTCGGAAACCTCGTTGTTACATACTTACGTTTCGCGACGAACTTCCATTTATTTTACATACCCTAAAAGGTGTCGCGCGATCACGTTAGGTCCGTTTTTCGGTTTTCTCCAAATAATTATCTTTATTGAATTATCTATATATTTTTATTATTATCTATATATTATTGTTAATTTATTTGTATTTCAAAATAAAAGTTAAATCTTATATAATATAATCTTTTTTCCCGTAGCACATCAGTCGGTTGCGCCGATGTGTGAGATTTAGGAAGAAGTGACCAACACACGTAAAGAGATTTCGTTGTACAACAGTGGTGGGCGAGCTTAAAACCATTTTTTTGAAAAATCATTTCCTACGAAGAATCTTGGATTTCGAAGTCAAAAAACGAGTATTACGCGATGCTAGGAAATCATAATTTTGTATCCAACGAACTTCGTCGCAAATTGATAAAGCTTTCTCCCGAACAAATTATGAGGTTGGGTATTACATATCGCCCTATTGGCGGATTTGAGAGGCTTTGGGATCCCGTTACTGACCCGCCCTTATTTCGAACTGAAAATTCCGATGAGGACGATGATGAATCGATCAGAATAACGATAAATGAACCGAATATTAATCCGATCGCTACTAACAGCAACCGCAATATCGAAGACGATACTAGAAATTATCCTAACGACCTTCCTACTATTGATGAAATGCGCGCCGAAGCAGAGGCAGAAGCGGCTTTTTCCAAAAATTCGCGATCCCGAGAAGCGCAAATCCAACGTGTTTTTGAGAAAATGATTTGCAAAGTTTGCTTGGACAAAGACACGGAAATCATATTTTTACCCTGTAGACACATGATGACATGTTCTTCGTGCGCACCTGCCCTCACGTCGTGTCCGTGCTGTAGAGGACTTATAAAAGCCACCATTAGACCGATCTCAATGAGATTTATTGTCTATATGTATAAGTATATATTATATATATATATATATATATATAATATATATATATATATATATATATATATATATATATATATATATATATATATATATATATAATATATTTATCAAATTGTATCTATCTTTTATTATTATTAATGATAATTTCATTTCAATATAATAATTTAAAATAAATTTTTTTAATTCTTGGTCGTAAAAGGAAAATCAAAATTAACAAAAATAACAATAATTTAATTAAATAATGATTAAATATATTTTCCCTACATATTGATATATTTATTGGCGAAATAGTTTCAGTTATTTTCCACTACTTAACTCTTTTTCTTTCTTTGTAGTAGTTCGGAACATGGAAAAGCCGTCCTGCGATAAAAATTGCCGCTTCAAATGCGGAAATATTATAAACGAGGATGTGATGCAAAAAAATCTTTCCGAGTTTTTGGAAATTAAAAACCAGAAACCCCTACGACAAAGTTTCCTCAAGAAACGCATCAAAAGATGTTATCCTATAAATGAAAAACCGAGCAGTCTAAGACGAAGGAATAATGGATATTTTCTTTTAGATGACGGGTGGATTCGAGTATGCAAGACTTTCTTCAAAAAAACTCTCAACATAGAAGATAAAGATATAAGAGCCGTAGTTCGCGCGAACCAAAGAAAACGATTGAAAAACGAAAATCAGCGCAGTCCATTTTGCGACGTAAATTGCTGTCTCTCTTGCGAGGGCAAAGTAGATCAAAAGAGTAGAAGAGAAAATTTCGAAGACTATTTAAAACTCGCGAACACGGAAAGCAAGGAAAGATTTTTGGGGCGGCTTATCAAAAGATTCATGCCGAGATATCGATATCCGGTGCCAGGCAGTCGCAGAAATTTAAATAACGCGTTTTACTTGTTTGTCGATAAAGGGAAGAATCGAATTTGCAGGGGCTTTTTCAAGAAAACTTTCAATATTACGGATAAGGTTATCAACGTCGTTGTCAAAAAGAAATACTCGAAAGAAGGACTTCAGCATTCGCGAGATCTCGTAAGAAAGGAACCACCAACTACCAATCCAGTCGAAAACGTGACAAATGAAAACGTTAACAAATTATGAAGCGCGGTTCCCATATGGTAGGTGGTGGGTAAATTGTGGCGTTATTTCTCTTACCACGAATATTTGTTTGTATAAAACATCAATATTTTTTTATACATTCGATATTTTTGTATAATGCCGACAGCGCATATTAAATCGATATTAAACAGCCTATTATTACCATTATTATTATTTATTTAACCCAGAAGAATTTGAAGTTTTATTTTTGACGAAAAAAAAAGCAACTGAGTCATACCCTATCCCTCGAAAAATAGGTTGATTAATTAATAAAAAAGGTTTAAAAATTATTATTTTTTAATTAAATACAAGCCGTTGGCTTGCTCCTAGCGGAGCAAGGCTTGCCCCTGAGCACGTGCTACGCACGCGCATAGGGCTCGCTTCGCTCGCCCGAGGAAACTGGTCTTGATTGCCATTTTAGGGCACTTTTGGCGATGATGAAAAAATTAGTGTCAAACGCGTCTTAGAAAACAGGGCTGTTTTTTTTAAAAGGATAAAATATATAGATATATAGATGATAATAATATTATTCAAAATTTCAAATATAAAACATAAAATTATTTTTTTTATTTTTTTTATCAATACATAAGAATCATTCTTGAGCCTCTTCCTCGTATTATTCGCTAAAACTTTGAACACAGGAGTTGTTCCACTTCCTTTTTGATTTGTATCTGCGGTGATCGGTCGATCTCTTTTCACGAGCGAAAAGGGATGATGAAGAAGCTAACCTGTCAGGTAAAATGCAGACTCGAGTGCCCCAGACGCGTATCCCTTAAATTTGTCGAAAGGGCCAGAAATCAGTATATTAAATACGCGAACGTCGCACTCCAGCGAAAATTCATCGCTTCTCTCATAGAACCTATTGGACCAAGCAGCAGCAACGGTAGCAGCAACAGCACCAGCAGCAGCACCAGCAGCAAGAGCAGCACCAGCAACAGTGGTGGTGATCTCGACAGCGTCACCCCTTTAGAACTACACGGTCGTAAAAGACGCGTTAAAAACGCATTTTACATCGAATGCGACGGCGAGCGAGTTCGCGTCTGTAAAGACTTTTTCAAGCAAACTTTCAAAATCACCGATAGACCCATCAGAACGGTGATAGAAAGAAAAGAAGAAAAAGATGAGTTTAACGCCGAAGATTTCAGAGGAAAATGTAATCGCCAGAGGTTAGATAACCGAATCCTAGATGACATTCGAGAGCATATCGCGTCTATCCCGAAAATAGAGGGTCTTCGCGCTGCGGCCATATCGTCGGCCCAAAACGCCACCAAAGGATCGGAGGCGGGGCTCTATATACATAAAGGCAAAACCGTTAAAGATTTGCATCGAGACTACGTGAACGAATATCGCGAAAAGAAAACTTTGGACGGTGGAGAACGTCCCCTCGGTAGCTACAAAACGTACCTTAAAATATTCACGAAAAAGTTCAAAATATCCCGCCTTCCAACTGAAAACGATGATGATCGGTGCGAAACGTGTTACGCTTACGATAATGCCGCGGATGAAGAAAAAGAAAAAATGAAAGAAGCGTTCGAAGCTCACATGAGGGAAGAAAATTTTGTGAACGAATCAAAAAAACGCGATCAAGAAAAAGCCAACGATGACGCGAATTACGTCGTGGCCTACTACAAAATGCAAGAGGCGCTCGCGTTCCCGGTTGCCGCTTCGTCGTCTTCGCTTTATTACACTCCCAAAATCAACTTTTATAATTTCGCGGTTTGGGAATGCAAGGAAAATTCGGCGCGCTTTTACATTTGGCACGAGGGCGAAGGAACCGGTTCCGCACCCGACGCCGCTTCCAGCCTTCGGAAATTTATCAAGGAAGTATCAGTGAGAGCCGAAGAAAGCGACCAAGATATCGACCTGACGTTTTATACGGATAAATTCATCGACATGTGGACGTTACAATCGTTCATTTCCGCCTACGTCTTCTCTTGTTCCGAGCTTCCAGTTAAATCGATAACGCATAGATTCTCCAAAAAAGGACATATGGAGATGGAGGGTGAATTTTATATCAATTCGTCCTTTAGGAAACTGATAGAAAAGGAGTCGAAATCAAAACCCGTCTACACTGCGGAACAATACGTTTCGCTAATAAAAAATGCGGAACGGGCGGAACATAGCGGAAGCAGCGGAAGCAGCGGAAGCAGCGGTAGTGGCAACAGTCGTTGCGTAATGCGAGAAATGAACCGCAGCGATTTCATTGATCTAAGCAAATGCGTCGGAATTAACTTGGACAGACTTACCAAAGAAGAAGAAGTGAACCTCGACGACATCGCGGTGATAAAAATCCGAAAAGAAAAGCCGCGCGCGCTGTATTTCAAATTCACCCATGAGAGCGGATCTCCTTTCAAAAAAGTTTCACTCGGATACAACCTCAAACCATCCTACTACGAACACCCACTCCCTCTGTCTAGAGAAAAAGTTGAAAAAATAGTAGAAAAGCTTAGAGAAATAGGTGCGCTTAGCAGCGGCGTTTCGTCCTTTTATACATCTTTGAGAACCATCGACTAAATTAACCTTAAAAAAGAGAAACCTTTACTTTTTAAAAGTGTTAAAAAGCGAATTAATAACGAAAATATATTTATTAAGCTGTAGTAGCAAAAGGAAATAATTGCGAATATATATATATATATGTATAAATATATATTATATATTATATAGTTATATATTATATAATATATATATATAATATATATATATATATATATATATATATATATATGTATAACAACTGCTACAAATTCAACGCATTATAAATATTTTAAGAATTCACATTGCACAATTTTTTTTGCTTTTTTTTAAATTATTTATATTTTTTGGATTAATTAATAAAACAATAAATATGTAGTAATAGTTTAATTATCTTATAATCCCTGACTCAGCATAGTGACGGGTTGAAGAGGGGGCTAAACTTGTATATAAAAGACTTCTAATCGGTTTGAACATCATCATTATGAATGGAAAGGTGAGCGGAGAGCATCCGCGATCCATTTTGCTTGTTTTCAGTGCTGAAGGAGCCAAGTGAGAAATTTAAAGCGTCTTACGCCCATTTTGGCTTCTCGTTTTGACATTTTGAAGAGACCTTTCGCGGGCGCTGTTCAAAAATGGCGGCCTTTTTGAAGATAACCGTCTACAGCGTCCTTGTCGATCGAAAACAATATTCCATTTTGCAATTGGAAAATCCAAGATTATTGGATGAGGCGGAGCGTCGCTTCAAAGAGATCGTTTTAGATGGCACCGAGGACAGTAAGTACATCATCGTGACTCCCAAGGTGTTTCTCCGCCCGCCATTGTACGATCGACAAAACAACATTATTATGGACGAATCTCGGGACACGATCACGACGACCGAGGAATATATCTTCTACGAAGTTCATCCGTCGGTGATCGATCAAATTCTGGAAATGACGCTCTCTATATTGGGAGTTCGTTGCGAGTTAGATCTCGTATACTTCGTAAAAAATACTATTAGCATCGACGTGCTGAAGAAAATGTGTCGACGATGGAAATTACACTCGGAAATCAATATCGAAAAATTTCGAGGTGACGCAGTAGCCCTACGCCACGAAGGACGCAAAATAGAACGATGCGTAGGAGTGATGAAGTCACTGATGAAAGAAGCGTTTAAAGTTCTCTGCTCGGAGAACGTGGACCCTAAAAAACCTCAGACGGAGTTCGACTTAGCTCGATACGACCTAAAGAGACGAGCCTTTTTTCTCCGGGAGTTCGTAGAATCCCTACCGGAACTAGTGGGGAAATTCCCGAAAATCGAAATTCCCACGCAAATAAAGATGGCCAAATTCTTGTTACCTTCCTCGGTTAATCGTTTGGACAAGTGGACGACCGAGAAAGAATTGGAAAGGTTATCGCGACGCGAGGAAACAGTACCTTATAACTACAGAAACGACGAGATCAGAAGATGTCGAGACGACTTTACGGGGGTCGAGGTAAAACGGGTCTTGGACGTCGTGCAATCCGAAAAAAACGAAATATCTAAATTTCTACTAAACGAAGAAATGGATAAAAATGCGTGCCGAGTGACGCACGATTCCATGATAGAAAACCTGCTGGGTGTTTTTTTATGGCAACTTTTGAGCAGGGATAAGTTCGCCTTCCTTAGCCTTTTTCCCGTCCCCGGATATCCGATAAAAGCCGAAATAAACAAAACATCGCAATCGATCATGGAATCGTGCGTCACTCGGCACGCATTTTTATCCATTTCTTCGTTTAGTAGAAATTTAGATATTTCGTTTTTTTCGGATTGCACGACGTCCAAGACCCGTTTTACCTCGACCCCCGTAAAGTCGTCTCGACATCTTCTGATCTCGTCGTTTCTGTAGTTATAAGGTACTGTTTCCTCGCGTCGCGATAACCTTTCCAATTCTTTCTCGGTCGTCCACTTGTCCAAACGATTAACCGAGGAAGGTAACAAGAATTTGGCCATCTTTATTTGCGTGGGAATTTCGATTTTCGGGAATTTCCCCACTAGTTCCGGTAGGGATTCTACGAACTCCCGGAGAAAAAAGGCTCGTCTCTTTAAGTCGTATCGAGCTAAGTCAAATTCCATCGGAGATTTGTTCTTGTCAGTGTTTTCCGAGCAGAGAACTTTAAACGTTTTCTCCATCAACAATTTCATCAGTTGTACTCTGCGCTTTATTTTACTGTTCTCGTCGGGCACTGCGTCACCTCGAAATTTTTCGATATTGATTTCCGAGTGTAATTTCCATCGTCGACACATTTTCTTCAGCACGTCGATGCTAATAGTATTTTTTACGAAGTATACGAGATCTAACTCGCAACGAACTCCCAATATAGAGAGCGTCATTTCCAGAATTTGATCGATCACCGACGGATGAACTTCGTAGAAGATATATTCCTCGGTCGTCGTGATCGTGTCCCGAGATTCGTCCATAATAATGTTGTTTTGTCGATCGTACAATGGCGGGCGGAGAAACACCTTGGGAGTCACGATGATGTACTTACTGTCCTCGGTGCCATCTAAAACGATCTCTTTGAAGCGACGCTCCGCCTCATCCAATAATCTTGGATTTTCCAATTGCAAAATGGAATATTGTTTTCGATCGACAAGGACGCTGTAGACGGTTATCTTCAAAAAGGCCGCCATTTTTGAACAGCGCCCGCGAAAGGTCTCTTCAAAATGTCAAAACGAGAAGCCAAAATGGGCGTAAGACGCTTTAAATTTCTCACTTGGCTCCTTCAGCACTGAAAACAAGCAAAATGGATCGCGGATGCTCTCCGCTCACCTTTCCATTCATAATGATGATGTTCAAACCGATTAGAAGTCTTTTATATACAAGTTTAGCCCCCTCTTCAACCCGTCACTATGCTGAGTCAGGGATTATAAGATAATTAAACTATTACTACATATTTATTGTTTTATTAATTAATCCAAAAAATATAAATAATTTAAAAAAAAGCAAAAAAAATTGTGCAATGTGAATTCTTAAAATATTTATAAACCATCATTTTAATGTAATGTTTTATACATAATATATATATATATAATATATATAAAAAATATATTATATATATTATATATATATATATATATATATTATATATATTATATATATATATATATATATATATATATATATATATATATATATTCGTAATTATTGCTACTACAGCTTAATAAATATATTTTCATTATTATTTCGCCTTTTTACACTTTTAAAAAGTAAAGGTTTCTCTTTTTTAAGGTTAATTTAGTCGATGGTTCTCAAAGATGTATAAAAGGACGAAACGCCGCTGCTAAGCGCACCTATTTCTCTAAGCTTTTCTACTATTTTTTCAACTTTTTCTCTAGACAGAGGGAGTGGGTGTTCGTAGTAGGATGGTTTGAGGTTGTATCCGAGTGAAACTTTTTTGAAAGGAGATCCGCTCTCATGGGTGAATTTGAAATACAGCGCGCGCGGCTTTTCTTTTCGGATTTTTATCACCGCGACGTCGTCGAGGTTCGCTCCTTCTTCTTTGGTAAGTCTGGCTAAGTTAATTCCGACGCATTTTCTTAGATCAATGAAATCGCTGTGGTTCATTTCTCGCATTACGCAACGACTGTTGCCACTACCGCTGCTTCCGCTGCTTCCGCTGCTTCCGCTATGTTCCGCCCGTTCCGCATTTTTTATTAGCGAAACGTATTGTTCCGCAGTGTAGACGGGTTTTGATTTCGACTCCTTTTCTATCAGTTTCCTAAAGGACGAATTGATATAAAATTCACCCTCCATCTCCATATGTCCTTTTTTGGAGAATCTATGCGTTATCGATTTAACTGGAAGCTCGGAACAAGAGAAGACGTAGGCGGAAATGAACGATTGTAACGTCCACATGTCGATGAATTTATCCGTATAAAACGTCAGGTCGATATCTTGGTCGCTTTCTTCGGCTCTCACTGATACTTCCTTGATAAATTCCAGCAGACTGGACGTGGCCTCGGGCGGTGAATCGGTTCCTTCGCCCTCGTGCCAAATGTAAAAGCGCGCCGAATTTTCCTTGCATTCCCAAACCGCGAAATTATAAAAGTTGATTTTGGGAGTGTAATAAAGCGAAGACGACGAAGCGGCAACCGGGAACGCGAGCGCCTCTTGCATTTTGTAGTAGGCCACGACGTAATTCGCGTCATCGTTGGCTTTTTCTTGATCGCGTTTTTTTGATTCGTTCACAAAATTTTCTTCCCTCATGTGAGCTTCGAACGCTTCTTTCATTTTTTCTTTTTCTTCATCCGCGGCATTATCGTAAGCGTAACACGTTTCGCACCGATCATCATCGTTTTCAGTTGGAAGGCGGGATATTTTGAACTTTTTCGTGAATATTTTAAGGTACGTTTTGTAGCTACCGAGGGGACGTTCTCCACCGTCCAAAGTTTTCTTTTCGCGATATTCGTTCACGTAGTCTCGATGCAAATCTTTAACGGTTTTGCCTTTATGTATATAGAGCCCCGCCTCCGATCCTTTGGTGGCGTTTTGGGCCGACGATATGGCCGCAGCGCGAAGACCCTCTATTTTCGGGATAGACGCGATATGCTCTCGAATGTCATCTAGGATTCGGTTATCTAACCTCTGGCGATTACATTTTCCTCGGAAATCTTCGGCGTTAAACTCACCTTTTTCTTCTTTTCTTTCTATCACCGTTCTGATGGGTCTATCGGTGATTTTGAAAGTTTGCTTGAAAAAGTCTTTACAGACGCGAACTCGCTCGCCGTCGCATTCGATGTAAAATGCGTTTTTAACGCGTCTTTTACGACCGTGTAGTTCTAAAGGGGTGACGCTTTCGAGATCACCACCACTGTTGCTGGTGCTGCTCTTGCTGCTGGTGCTGCTGCTGGTGCTGTTGCTGCTAACGTTGCTGCTGCTTGGTCCAATAGGTTCTATGAGAGAAGCGATGAATTTTCGCTGGAGTGCGACGTTCGCGTATTTAATATACTGATTTCTGGCCCTTTCGACAAATTTAAGGGATACGCGTCTGGGGCACTCGAGTCTGCATTTTACCTGACAGGTTAGCTTCTTCATCATCCCTTTTCGTTCGTGAAAAGAGATCGACCGATCACCGCAGATACAAATCAAAAAGGAAGTGGAACAACTCCTGTGTTCAAAGTTTTAGCGAATAATACGAGGAAGAGGCTCAAGAATGATTCTTATGTATTGATAAAAAAAATAAAAAAAATAATTTTATGTTTTATATTTGAAATTTTGAATAATATTATTATCATCTATATATCTATATATTTTATCCTTTTAAAAAAAACAGCCCTGTTTTCTAAGACGCGTTTGACACTAATTTTTTCATCATCGCCAAAAGTGCCCAAAAATGGCCCTCAAGACCGGTTTCCTCGGGCGAGCGAAGCGAGCCCTATGCACGTGCGTAGCACGTGCTCAGGGGCAAGCCTTGCTCCGCTAGGAGCAAGCCAACGGCTTGTATTTAATTAAAAAATAATAATTTTTAAACCTTTTTTATTAATTAATCAACCTATTTTTCGAGGGATAGGGTATGACTCAGTTGCTTTTTTTTTCGTCAAAAATAAAACTTCAAATTCTTCTGGGTTAAATAAATAATAATAATTGTAATAATAGGCTGTTTAATATCGATTTAATATTCGCTGTCGGTATTATACAAAAATATCGAATGTATAAAAAAATATTGATGTTTTATACAAACAAATATTCGTGGTAAGAGAAATAACGCCACAATTTACCCACCACCTACCATATGGGAACCGCGCTTCATAATTTGTTAACGTTTTCATTTGTCACGTTTTCGACTGGATTGGTAGTTGGTGGTTCCTTTCTTACGAGATCTCGCGAATGCTGAAGTCCTTCTTTCGAGTATTTCTTTTTGACAACGACGTTGATAACCTTATCCGTAATATTGAAAGTTTTCTTGAAAAAGCCCCTGCAAATTCGATTCTTCCCTTTATCGACAAACAAGTAAAACGCGTTATTTAAATTTCTGCGACTGCCTGGCACCGGATATCGATATTTCGGCATGAATCTTTTGATAAGCCGCCCCAAAAATCTTTCCTTGCTTTCCGTGTTCGCGAGTTTTAAATAGTCTTCGAAATTTTCTCTTCTACTCTTTTGATCTACTTTGCCCTCGCAAGAGAGACAGCAATTTACGTCGCAAAATGGACTGCGCTGATTTTCGTTTTTCAATCGTTTTCTTTGGTTCGCGCGAACTACGGCTCTTATATCTTTATCTTCTATGTTGAGAGTTTTTTTGAAGAAAGTCTTGCATACTCGAATCCACCCGTCATCTAAAAGAAAATATCCATTATTCCTTCGTCTTAGACTGCTCGGTTTTTTATTTTTAGGATAACATCTTTTGATGCGTCTCTCGAGGAAACTTTGTCGTAGGGGTTTCTGGCTTTCAATTTCCAAAAACTCGGAAAGATTTTTTTGCATCACATCCTCGTTTATAATATTTCCGCATTTGAAGCGGCAATTTTTATCGCAGGACGGCTTTTCCATGTTCCGAACTACTACAAAGAAAGAAAAAGAGTTAAGTAGTGAAAAATAACTGAAATTATTTCGCCTATAAATATACCAATATGTAGGGAAAATATATTTAATCAATATTTAATTAAATTATTGTTATTTTTGTTAATTTTGATTTTCCTTTTACGACCAAGAATTAAAAAAATTTATTTTAAATTATTATATTGAAATGAAATTATCATTAATAATAATAAAAGATAGATACAATTTTTGATAAATTATTAATATATATATATATATATTATATATATATATATTATAATAATATTAATATATAATATATATAATATAATATATATATATATATATATATACGTAACAATATAACAATAAATCTCATGCGAGGATCGGTCTAATGGTGGCTTTTATAAGTCCTCTACAGCACGGACACGACGTGAGGGCAGGTGCGCACGAAGAACATGTCATCATGTGTCTACAGGGTAAAAATATGATTTCCGTGTCTTTGTCCAAGCAAACTTTGCAAATCATTTTCTCAAAAACACGTTGGATTTGCGCTTCTCGGGATCGCGAATTTTTGGAAAAAGCCGCTTCTGCCTCTGCTTCGGCGCGCATTTCATCAATAGTAGGAAGGTCGTTAGGATAATTTCTAGTATCGTCTTCGATATTGCGGTTGCTGTTAGTAGCGATCGGATTAATATTCGGTTCATTTATCGTTATTCTGATCGATTCATCATCGTCCTCATCGGAATTTTCAGTTCGAAATAAGGGCGGGTCAGTAACGGGATCCCAAAGCCTCTCAAATCCGCCAATAGGGCGATATGTAATACCCAACCTCATAATTTGTTCGGGAGAAAGCTTTATCAATTTGCGACGAAGTTCGTTGGATACAAAATTATGATTTCCTAGCATCGCGTAATACTCGTTTTTTGACTTCGAAATCCAAGATTCTTCGTAGGAAATGATTTTTCAAAAAAATGGTTTTAAGCTCGCCCACCACTGTTGTACAACGAAATCTCTTTACGTGTGTTGGTCACTTCTTCCTAAATCTCACACATCGGCGCAACCGACTGATGTGCTACGGGAAAAAAAGATTATATTATATAAGATTTAACTTTTATTTTGAAATACAAATAAATTAACAATAATATATAGATAATAATAAAAATATAAAGACAATTCAATAAACTAAATTTATTGTGCCCTATATGTAGCACATGTAAAAATAAAAAAAAAAAATTGTGCCATCTAACGGGAACCAACTAAAGGATCTCAGCACTGGTACACAATTTTGTGCCAAAAATTGGCACAAATCCCTTTATTACCTAAAATTTTTTTTTCAGTTTAGTTAACTCTAAAAAATTATTTATCAAAGAAGGTTGAATTTAAGGGAGACTAAACTATAAAAAAATAATAATATATAGAGTACACTTTGAAAATTAACTTAAAAAAATCTTAAGGGTACCCCGTCGCGCTTCGATCAGGGCACGAAATAACGTTACTTTTTACTTCTCGGGAGATGGTGTAAAATAGATTTTTCGTTTCCCAAGCGAGTTTTTTTTCGAGGGAAACAAAAAATAATAATTACGGTATCTAAGTCTATAAAGAATTGGTATTCAAGTTAAAGGTTAATAAAATGGCATTTGAAGGGTGTTCAGTCGCTTTTTCGATTCCCTTAAGGCGACATTATATTATAGTGACGTTTCGAAGGAAACTGAAAAACGACGTAACGTGCTCGCGAAGATACAATTTGATAAAGATAAATATATTTATATATACGTATAAAATATCGATAAATCTCAGGCGAAGATTGGTTTAATGGTGGCTTTTATAGATTCCCTACAGTACGGACACAAGGTGAGGGCCGGTGCGCACGAAGAGCAAGTCATCAAGTGTCTACAAGGTAAAAATGCGATTTCCGTGTCTTTGTCCAAGCAAACTTTGCAAATCATTTTCTCGAAAACAACATGAATTTGAGCTTCTCGCGATGGCGAATTTTTGGAAAGAAGCGTTTCGGCCTCTGATAATGACGACGACGATGACGACGACGACGAGGCTTTGTTGGGTTTAGAGAGAGGCGTAGTTTCTTCGGAGCGGAGATCAGCAATAATAGGACGGTCGTTAGGATAATTTTCGGTATGGTTTTCGATATTGCGGTTGCTGTTAGTGGCGATCGGATTATTATAACTCGGTTCATTGAGCGTTATTTTGATCGATTCATCATCGCTCTTCTCAGAGTTTTCAGTGTGAAATAAGGGCGGGCCATTAACAGGATCCAAAGGCCTCGCTTGTTCAAAAATAGGGCGATGCGTTTGAGCAAACCTCGTTATTTCTTCGAGAGTCACTTCGAATCGAATTTTCTTATACATTATATGACAAATTCCTGACATCGCGTATTACTCGTTTTCGGCTCCCAAATCCAAGATTCTTCGTAGAAATTGATTTATCAAAAGAATTACTTTAAGCTCGCCCACCGCTGTCGTACGACTAACTGTCTCGACGCGTGTTGGTCACTTCTTCCTAATCTTCACACATCGGTGAGACCAATTGATGCGCAATGGGTAAAAACTAGATTATATATAAGATTTAATTTTCATTTTGAAATACAAATATAATAATAAAAAAAAATATTTAGAGAGATAATAATTTCGTTATTTATTATCTATTTACTGGTAATTAAATGAAGATAAATTAAAAAAAATATATTATGATGACTTATGATGACTCATTTAAAAAAAAAAACAACAATTCGCCCCGTTTAAAAAATAACGTATTCCTGGCAGAATGAAACGTCGAAGTTTTGCTTCCTGAAGATTAAGCTGAGAAGTTGAGATTTTTTCACTTTAATTTCAAAGCATTCTTTAGAAGGTCCAACACCCCTTAAAAGTAACGAGGGGCATATAAGCACTCTTCAGCAGCTTTTAGTTTTACGATATCCGAAGCCGCTTCGAAAAAATGATCGACGGGTCGCGAAAGGCGACCGCAGTTTCGATTTATTACTTCGTTAAAACACGCTTAACCTTACTTGGCTACTCGAAATCCTAGATTCAGTAACTTTTTTTTCGGTTTCCTCGGGAAAAACTCGCTTAGGGAACGACAAATTTATTTTGTCCCATCTCCCGAGAATCGAAAGTAACGTTATTTCGTGCCCCGATCGGAGCGTAAGAGGGAAGGAACCCTTGAGATTTTTTCACGTTAATTTTCAAAGAGTTCTTTAGAAGGCCCGACACCCGGAAAGTAACGAGGGGCATCTAAGCACTCACCAGCTGCCTTTAGTTTTACGATATCCGAAGCCGCTTTGAAAAAATGATCGACTGATCGCGAAAGGCGACCGCAGATTCGATCTATTACTTCGTCAAAACACGCTTAACCTTTCTCGGTTACTCGAAGTCCTAGATTCCGAAATTATTTTTTTTGTTTTCTCGAGAAAAACTCGCTTAGGGAACGAAAAAGTTATTTCGTCCCATCTCCCGAGAAGTCGAAAGCAACTTTATTTCGTGCCACGATGGGAGCGTAAGGGGGAAGTAACCCTTGAGATTTTTTCAAGTTAATTTTAAGTGTTCTTTAGAAGGCCCGACACCCCCTAAAATTAAAGAAGGGCGTCTAAGCACTCTCCAGCTGCTTTTAATTTTACGATATCCGAAGCCGCTTCGAAAAAATGATCGACGATCGCGAAAGGCGACCGCAGTTTCCACTTCTATATAAAACATTTAACTTTGAGAAAAATATTCCGATTAAAAAAAAAAAAAAAAAAAAGGTTTTGTTACGTTTTTAAAATATAAAAGATGTAGCTAATTTCTACTATAATGACGATAGCGGGGGTATCAGAAAATTTATTTATTAAAAAACCGTTACACTCTATGAATTGAAATCGAAGACAAATTTTTATATAGATATGTATATAATTACATTTTAAATCATCTTTATTTTTACTTATCAAGTCTAACAATAGTTCGCAGCACAAAAAGCGACGTTTGAAAACGTTTGGTCATTTTCCAGGTCCCTTTCAAACGCCGCTTTTTTTATAGCGTCATTTCATAGGGAATCGCTCGCAGAAATGGCTTACGCTCGAACTATCGTCAACCTTTTAATAGCTCATATAGTAAAATTTTATCGGCAATTGATTTACCTTAATGATCTAAGTCCGAAATATGAAAAATATTCGACTGTGAAAAAAAAAATTTAAACTTTGTCTCGGTTCTCTGAAATATAATTTGAAACGAATAATATATTTTTATCTCGAAAACAAACAAATCATTTATTTTTTTTACTATTAAAAAAAAAAAATTTGTATTAATTTTTTTTGTCGCCATCTCCGGGTGCCACGTAATAACGCGCTGCTGACGTAAGCATTGAAAAAGTATAAAAGATCGATGGGGCCGTCTGAGGTATCGGTTATCAAAAGTGGCAAGTCGAGTGCGGATGCCTTTTTTAGTCCCGATCGTACCACTTCTTTGAGCTTTTTTTTCGCGCATTAATTAACTAACGATATTCGCTTTGAAAACCACCGTCCCGCTGCTGTTTATACGACGACTTATTTTTCAAGGCAAAGTGGAATACTTCTTTCGAGCGATTTATTTATATTTTTTACCAGGTGAGGTGATTTTAATTTATCATTATCATTATAGAAATAAATTATATACATTTTTAAAGTTTAGGATAAATACTAATTTTACCTTTAAAAAAAATGTTAGATATAAAGTATAGTTTTTATAACCACCTACGTCAAATGCAGTAATATAGAAATTATTAGGATTAGTGATTTAAACTGCCCGAAAGATGGTTTATCGTTTATAGCGAATATACATTTATTTTTACTCGATGAGTAGTTCTCATCGACATTAATATCATAAGAATTACAATTTGTATTTTTTTTCTTTTGTTTCCAGCGATATCAAGAAATTTCTTTTCTTTCGATGACGCAATATCTTTACGCTCTCATTATTAGATTATCTGAGTTGATATTAACTCGAATAAGAAAATAGTCTTTTTGCAAAGAGAGCATTATTATTTTTTGAGAGTTTTTGTAAGTAACTCATCGACTAATATTCTTCATTCGTAACTCTTTTTAGATTCGTTTCGACTCTTAGATTATGGCGACGAACCACAGAAAACAAGAAGAAAGGGAACACAGCTTCTTCTCCAATGCTGCTGAAAATGTCGAGAATTTGAGTTCGCTAAAAAATATGTCGGCCAGCTACGAATCGAGGACCGAATTTCAGAAAAAAAGCTTAATGAAAACCTCGGAGAAGAAATGTGAGGGAGCGAGATTTAGTTCTGATTCGGCCACGGACGCGCATAAAAAAATTTCGAAAAATTCATCGCTGAAAATAATATCCACTGAAGTCGAGAAAGGTATTCTCCCAGTGCGTTATTCTTGCAAACTACGCGACGTTCAAATAGTGTCGTTCAAAACGAAAAAAGAAACCTACTCAAGAGACGAATGGGTTAGGGACAACGTGAGTCATTCTTTAGCTGTAAAAAATTCGGAACTACGCGCATCTTCTAAAGTCATACCCGTAATTGAAGCTGAGATGACACAACGTGGAAAATCTGGATTTGAAGATGAGTTACAGGTTTCGCTTAAACAGCGAGTTTCTTACGCCGAAAGATGGATGAAGAGGTACCTCGTTCTTTCAAAAGATCGAACACTATCGTTCTACGATATATTTATTAATCACCAGGATTTTTGCTACCGAAACGGTCAAAAATCACTTAAGCTGCCAGAATTTCTTCGAGTTCTATATTCGTTTCTGGGTCCAAATATAGCATCGTACTTGGTAGTGCAAACCCCAACAGCCAACGTATTCAACGAAAAGCGTTCTTTTACTTTAAGTGAACCGTATCCTGGGTGTTCTAACAGCGACCAAATAAAGCAAAAAGATGATTTCAATCACCTTAAATATTTGAGATTTAGGTGTAATGTACTAAAGCTAGAGTCCGTCGCTATTAAAGATGATTGTGACGGGAAAAATGTTTCTGGAGGTAGAAGAAGCTTTAAAGAAAAAGAGGTGCGAATAGCCGATGGCGCTCCTCACGACAAATCGCAATCTTCTCCAGAAAACATAGTATTTTCCGAAGAACAGGAACTCCTCACGACAAATCGCAATCTTCTCCAGAAAACATAGTATTTTCCGAAGAACAGGAACTGTTGATCGACATCTTGGAACTGAGGTTTGAATCTCTGCTAGAGAGGCATAAAAAATCTGCGTGTTATAGGGAAGCGAATGATTTGTATACAGGTTTATTAGAGTCGATCAAGGAAAAACGACTGAAGTATTTATTGGAAGAATTCGGCCACGCGATGTCTTGCGAAGAAGTAAAACATAAACCGCTCTGTTCGATGTTCAAAGAAACCGCTTCTCACGTTACCCGCGCGACTCACGAATGCGCTATCAAAATTATTTACAATCAGATCACTAATTTTCACTTGGATACTTGCGACGAAGATCGTTGCGGATTTCATAATTGCAAATCCCGTCGAGAAAAAAGGTCGGTCGACCTATCGACAACGACGAGGTTGGCTGTGGATTTCCTAACCTCAGACCACGGTTCCGGAAGATTAAAAACGAAATATCTTTCTCTCAACAGACGGGTCGGTGATGACGACGACGGCGAAGTACCATCGGCTCCCAAAAAGAAGAAATTGTCGGATAAACAGGAAATGTTTATCGGAATTCTAAAATCGATGCTCGATAATCTGTTGCAAAAGCTCAGAGGCGCTGCCTGCTATAGTCTCGCGAGTAGTTTATCTTACGTTTTTATATCGACGCTTAGGAGGAGACAAGGCGTGTATTTCATGTCAGAATTGTCTCATTCGATGTCTTGCAAAAAACGTCATAGATCGCTTTGTTCATTTTTTAAAACAATCGCTTCTCACCCAAAACACACGAATCCCGAATGCGCAGTCGAAATTATATATGATCAAATCGAACTTATTCACTCGAGCGTATGCGTCACAGATCGCTGTAGATTTCCTAGTTATAACAAACTCCGTCGAGAGGATGACGCTGGACTATGAGGATGGCTACAGATTTTCCAATACAACAGCAAGAGCAAATTACGTACCAAAAGATAAATGATCGAGATGACTGCGCGGTTTTCCTACACGTCGACTTCAAAGAAAAAACTCGGAAGAATATCCCGAATCTCAAATTCGGAGAGAAAAACGGAAAAATATTGTAAAAGTGACCTACGCTTCGTAAAACAAACGTATTCGTAACCGCGTAGTACACCTAAGATAAATATATTATTTCTATAAAAAAATATTTTCTTTCTATGTCTGTAAAACATATACAATTTTAATTTAAAGTTTTATTATTATTCTCATTTTGAACGACTGATGCTTGTAAAAAAAATTAATAAATAAACGAAATTTCAAAAGCAGTATTTTTTCCCTTTTAATTTATTATAAATTGTTTTAGTAACAAAAGAGCTTTACTATAAACTACAGATCGTGTGATTCCTTCGTGCGTTAAAAACCATAAGAAAATGTTCCAAATTTCTGAAACACCTATGGGACTTAGACATTGAAGGAACGACTAACAATATTTATGCAAAAAGGTTATTAAAACTTTCAATTATAATGTTTCCTTTCCTCTTCCGACCACGTTTAGTTCGTCTATTTTTATTTATTATCTATCTATCACGGTATAAATGAAAGATAAAACAAATGAGATAAAAATAATTTACTACTATTAAATATTGACATTAAATACGGAACGAATGAGAGTCAAAATTTCATTCCGAATACCGAATAATATCTTTCCGAATATCACCTCCAACCCGTTCCCTTTGCTGAGCACCCTTTTCTATCCCCGGATCTCGGAAAGAAATTTCAATAGTCGTTCGTCGCTTATATTGTTAACGCTAAAACCATTTTTTTATAACATTAATATTTGCAAAGTAGCTAGTTGGCAAGCAGTTTTTTGAGAGAGAGGAAATGAACAACATTTTTTACCCTCGATAGAGCGTTGAGAAACCGAAAGAGAGAAAGAAAAAAATAAGGAAAGAAAGGAGTGCGAGCAATCGAGGGTGGTATGGCAGAACGAACGTGTAAAATGTTTGTCATCGCTTTAGCTATCTTCGAACCCTCCTGCGTTTGCGCGAGAGAGGGATCCGAAGATATTTCCAGGCTCCACGACGGGGACGTACGATGACAGGGAGCCCGTGAGTGTTTGTCCTCATCAGCGTTCAAAACCTGTAGTTATGTAGTGTCTGTAATGCGAGTGTATCGAAGAAGGAAGAGAAAAAAGTGGTAATAGAAGTAGAAGTTGAAAGCGAATTCGAAAAAAAATGTGTATTCGCCAACCACCGAGCTCGCTCGTTCCCCGCTAAGCTAAACTAACGCTATTTCGAACGCTTCGGACAAATACTCACCCTCGGATAGAAGGGGAGGGGGCCATCTATCGGAGGACTAACTATCTAATAAAAAACGAAAATATTGCGTGGTCTTTAGGCGCGCGCCATTCGACGTCCAAAGGCACTTGTCCAGTCCAGTCTTCCGTAACGTTAGTTATAATCGTACGTCGTGATGTCAAATAAAGGAACAATCAAACGCACACATATACTTTATTAACGGCACGAGTGAAGGATAAAAAAGTAAACACAAAAATCTTTATTCGCTTGCGAGCCAAAAGCCAAAACCAGGCACCGAGGGTGTGGGGAGGACTTCCGAGGCGTGGGTGAAATCGAGTGACCGAGCCTGGCAAGAGCGGGGAACAGAGGTGTTCTTTTCAGGGACTCCACGCAGTAAAGGTGAAGTGTGATAAGAGTATTAACGTGATCTGCCCTTAAACCACCCGACACTCGACCAGGAACCCCTCGAAAGCGAGACTCCCCTATGGTTGGTAAATACCGCCCAAACTCGTGAGCCCTGGAATTGGACGCTGGAGATACGCTAAACTCGCGCATTTTGCCTTCGCTCATCGACGTTAGTAGTATGAGAGTATGAGCTCACCCGCTCTGTCGCCAGCCGAAATGAGAGTCCGAGGAGGGTTAACTTACGAGGCGTAGTGAAATCGAGTGACCGAGCCGGCAAGAGCGACGAACAGAGGTATCTTTCTCAGCGAGTCCGCCCGTTAGAGGCGAAACGCGATAGGATTAACATATTCTCCTCTAAAACCACCCGACACTCGACCAGCAACCCCTCGTAAGCGAGACCCTCCCTTTTTTTTGGTAAATTTCGCTCAAACTCATGAGCCGTGGGATGGGATGCTGGAGATACGCTAAAATCGCGCATTTTGCCTTCGCTCATCGACGTTAGTAGTAGCATGAGAGTGTGAGCTGCTCACCCGTTCTGTCCTGTCGCGAGACAAAACGATACTCCGAGGGGGGACTTCCGAGGCGTGGGTGAAATCGAGTGACCAAGACTGGCAAGAGCGGGGAACAGAGGTGTTCTTTTCAGTGACTCCGCGCAAAAAAGGCGTAGTTTGATAAGAGTATTAACGTATTCTGCCCTTAAACCTTCCGGCACTCGACCAGGAACCCCTCGTCAGCTAGACCGTCCACGGAAAATATCGCTCAACATCGCGGGACGAGACGGGTTTCTTCGTTCGGGAGCCATATCATCCGTTCTTCGGCCTCTGCCTCCGGAAACAAAAAAAAATGCTTTGAATACTGCACTAGTAAAGGGTAAAAAATCAAACGAAAATACTTTATTAAAAGGAACAATCAAACGCACACAAATACTTTATTAACGGCACGAGTGAAGGATAAAAAAGTAAACACAAAAATCTTTATTCGCTTGCGAGCCAAAACCAGGCTCCGAGGGTGTGGGGAGGACTTCCGAGGCGTAGTGAAATCGAGTGACCGAGCCGGCAAGAGCGACGAACAGAGGTATCTTTCTCAGCGAGTCCGCCCGTTAGAGGCGAAACGCGATAGGATTAACATATTCTCCTCTAAAACCACCCGACACTCGACCAGGAACCCCTCGAAAGCGAGACTCCCCTATGGTTGGTAAATACCGCCCAAACTCGTGAGCCCTGGAATTGGACGCTGGAGATACGCTAAACTCGCGCATTTTGCCTTCGCTCATCGACGTTAGTAGTATGAGAGTATGAGCTCACCCGCTCTGTCGCCAGCCGAAATGAGAGTCCGAGGAGGGTTAACTTACGAGGCGTAGTGAAATCGAGTGACCGAGCCGGCAAGAGCGACGAACAGAGGTATCTTTCTCAGCGAGTCCGCCCGTTAAAGCGAAACGCGATAGGATTAACATATTCTCCTCTAAAACCACCCGACACTCGACCAGCAACCCCTCGTAAGCGAGACCCTCCCTTTTTTTTGGTAAATTTCGCTCAAACTCATGAGCCGTGGGATGGGATGCTGGAGATACGCTAAAATCGCGCATTTTGCCTTCGTTCATCGACGTTAGTAGTAGCATGAGAGTGTGAGCTGCTCACCCGTTCTGTCCTGTCGCGAGACAAAACGATACTCCGAGGGGGGACTTCCGAGGCGTGGGTGAAATCGAGTGACCAAGACTGGCAAGAGCGGGGAACAGAGGTGTTCTTTTCAGTGACTCCGCGCAAAAAAGGCGTAGTTTGATAAGAGTATTAACGTATTCTGCCCTTAAACCTTCCGGCACTCGACCAGGAACCCCTCGTCAGCTAGACCGTCCACGGAAAATATCGCTCAACATCGCGGGACGAGACGGGTTTCTTCGTTCGGGAGCCATATCATCCGTTCTTCGGCCTCTGCCTCCGGAAACAAAAAAAAATGCCTTGAATACTGCACTAGTAAAGGGTAAAAAATCAAACGAAAATACTTTATTAAAAGCGAATACAATCAAAACGCACACCAAATACCTTTTATTAACGGCACGAGTGAGGATAAAAAAAAAGTAAAGACAGGAAAATTAGATGAAAGAAATAAGTCGAAGGGTGGATAGATTGAAAGACCGAAGAAATTATAAATTATGCATGGATGTGCGCAGCGATGGCGTGTGCCCTATCGCTGTTTAAGGTGTCAAAGAGAGATTTTTACATATCCATCAGCGGTGTTCAAATACACTTAGCGTGGAGTCCGCGTCGCTCAGTTAACAGTAAACCCGGGTCGCCTTATCCACTAGCCATTGCACGTTACCCAGAAAAGAAACGTTTCACAGCGTACGATTTTAAAAGCTCCCGTTTTCTCATTCCATAATTAACTGTGGCGAAAAAGTTTGCATATACCCGGTAGTTACTATGTCCCTAATCTAAAAAAAAAAATCCTTAAATCTAAAAAAAACATGCCTTAAAAACTAAAAAATAAACGCCCGTGCTAAAAAGCGGCACGGAAAAAGTAAAATGGTTCGGGAACCTACTACCTATTCCCGCAGTACTGCGTTACCAAAAACTTAAAAAAAAGCAGCAGCAGCAAAAGCGAGTGAAAATTCATCATCATCATCATCATTTCCTCCGAACGGAAGAATTTATTTAAGTCACCAAAAAATTCTCGTATCGTTAATAAAAATGAAAAGAACGAACGAGAGAACCACGATATTTCTTTCCGACGGTGACTTCCAAACCCCCACCGGCCGTTTAAAGGGCTTACATACTATGTCTACCCAATATTTCCGATCCGTCGAGAAATAAATATTCTCGTTCTTTCCCTGGTTTTCAACAGAGAGTTAAAAGAGAAAACAAGAGAAAAAAGAGCAAGCGCGCGCCGCTCAGCAGAGTAGCCGCACCTACGGCCGAAAGAACGTCTATACCAAACTTTTTGTCATCGTTTAGCTATCTTATCTGACCCCTTCCTTCTGTACGTTCAGGCTGTTATATCCAAGCGTAGATGACGCTGATCACGCGAATGCGAGAGTGCATATCTCGCCAGCGGTGTTAGTCTACTTGCTAGTACACCTGACACACCCCCACAATTCTCTGACTATCTAACTCCACGAATATTACATAGACAAAAACACCAACCAATCAATCAACCGCCGCCCTCACCTCCGAGCGAACAGTACCACACCATTGATCTCACCCCGCCCACGTCCCATCGGAGAACGAGCACGGACTCGACCAACACAACCTACCGAATCTACCGATCTCCAGCGGCGGATCCCTGCGGCTCCAGAATTTACATAAAAAAAAATACAAAACCACACTAAAGCACCACGGATCAATGACTCCGGAGTATCCGCCCACAAATTGAACCGCAACATCACTGCGCAATGCACAAACCGCAATCGACTACAATGCAAACCATATATGCATAGCCAGTCGAACGCCGACAAAAATACTTCACCCGCGGACTTCCACTCTACTGTACCATAGCAATGAAAAAATAGACGAATAAGGCGAATGAATCGATCAGATCAGTCGCACGACACCGCCATAATATCACCTTCCTTGACCTATATCTCGACCTACACCCACACAACACATCACGAAGTCGTGTCGTCTATTGCGTTGTACGTCTTGCGTTGGCAATTGGTGGCGGATGGCGCTACTGTAACTTCACGGCGTCAACCCGCGATTAATTCGAACACTGCGTCTTCGAGAATGACCTAACAGAGCTACGCGTCGCATATCACTTCGGAGAGGAGGCTAGAGAGAGGTACACAGCGAGTGCATCTCAACAGATCTCGCCATAGTCACCATGATGCCAGCTCCACTGACGGCGAGCACGATCTCAGACTTGGCAAGCCCGTGACGTACGGCCGCATCGCACCGAGAAGCGAGCGTCCTGAAGTCGTCAATATCGAGCGATTCGAGCAAAACCGATATGTGAGTGCGCCCTTTGACCGTACAAACGACAACCAATCGCAATAGCAAGCACGAGAGCATATGAAAGTAGACGATGTCGCTAGCAGCACAAGCGCTAACGAACGCATTATGCTATAGACGACAAAACAAACACAAACACTAACATTTCACAGCGAGCACTAACGATAAGATCAGAGCGACAAGGCACTATTATCTAAAGGGGACACCCGCACCACCGACTAACCTATAAAATAATTAAACTACGCAATTCGATGCACAGCCGCTAAAGACTGAGATATGCTGCTAACTCGGCAGAATTCAAGACAAAAAAAAATACCATATGTCTATCTATAACCACACTGGGCACCTCGCCTCGCCGGATACGATGTTCTTTTATGGGCGACATTAGGCCGACTCACAGAGACGGAAAAAAAACACACTCGACCCGCCAACGAATCCACCCTCCACCAACCCGAGCGAACCCATAACACTAAAGAACATACATGCACATCAAATCTAACGCTGATGATGCGAGCGCCCCTCGCAACACAATCTCACCCTCGGAAAGAAAAGGAAGGACCATTCTCATCCACCGAGGAAATAACCTGGCAACCTGACCGCCTGTCTAATTATTCCTAGATCTATCTTATACTAATCGCTGTGTCTTATGATGAGCGTGCACCCTATAAGCTGATAGGAGAGACAGCGTAAAAAAAACGACATCGACCAGCAAATCCTACACTAACAACCCACAACTTCATTAATTATACCTAGACTTTCCAAATCTAAAACTAATTTTAATCCTAAGTTTAAGCGAAACTTTAAAAAAAAATACTAACCGAGTCGAAGACTTTCCCAAAATCCGAAAAACCATATTTCGCGATATAATCCTGAACACGCCGCCGACTTCCCGGGAGAATTATAAAACACATAAACTCAACTTCACTTCCAAAATAAACTTCATCTTAGGAGATCGCTTTTTTATAGTCATTGGGCTTATTTTACTCAACTAATTTTTAATTTAACATAACATTTATATTTCACTTAAGTAATTTTAAATCTTCTAACACTTAAAAGAAACCTTTTCAAAAATAGTTACCGAGGCCAGGATTTCCTAAATTCGAAAACCGTATTTCGCGATTGAAGTTATTTTAATTAGAAAAGCGCGCCGTTTCTTGAGAGACTTACGAAACATGTCCACTCAGCTCCACTTCAAAAAAAAAAACAAAAAATTTTAAATTTTTTCAACATCTTCTTTTTCTTTTGGGACCCTTTTCTTTTCCTTTCATCTACGGAACTCGGCTTTTTATAGTCATGGCGGCTCATCTCACTTAAGTTATTTAATTTAACGCGTAACATTATAATTTCTACTTAAGTAAAAAATATTTTAATCTACACATGATAAACTAACATTTTAGGCCACCAACCTTATTTTCAAAAAAACAATAGTTACCGGCGCGGACGACGATTTACCTAAAAATCGAAAACTGCATTTCGCGATGAAGTTAATTTAAATTCTGGAAACGAGCGTTGTTTTCTTGACAAGAACTGTGAAACACGTCGTCCTCTCTGCTCCCCCTTCCAAAAAAACTGAATCCTCTTTCTCTATGGCCTTTTTTTACTATAGTCAACGCCCGCGCGCTTATTTCACTTAAACGAATCCTAATATATCGCACTTGAGCCATTTTTGGGGCACTACTTATGCGTAAAATTTCTTTGAAGTTAAGCTTGTTTTGCCATTTAAATCTAATATTTCGGCGAAACTTTTTCAAAAATAGTTACCCGAGCCGAAGATTTCCGAAAATCGAAAACCGTATTTCGCGATTGAAGTTAACTTTAATTCGGAAACGCGCCTTGTTTCTTGAGAGAGTTATTAAAAGACGTCCACTCAGCTCCACTTTCAAAATAAACTTACTTCTCTTCCTCGGCGTTCGCTTTTTTTATAGTCATCGCGCTTATCTTGTCTTGAAATATAAAAAATAGATTATTATTTTTTAAGACTATTTGTTTTTACATTTTTTGAGCAAATCTAATCTTCTAATCTATTAAAATTTAAGCGAAACGTGTTCTAAAATATTGATGATCCGACGGCTGTCTTTAAAAAGATTTTAACTCGCAAAACGACCGACTTTTGCGTTCTTGGTCAATCCCCGTTACGAAAAAACCGTAACTCAAAAGCGCGTTTTTAACACAGACGAAGAATTCTCTTCTCGCCAGAGTAGGTTTCTCTTTCAGAGTTAAAAATATCATATAGAAGAGACAGGCGTAGTCGCGACGCTCCTCTTGAAGTTCAAACTTGTTCATTAGGCTCAGGGGCGAGCCTGCATTATGGCAGACGGAAACGCTCGTTGTTCTTTGAGAGAATTATAAAACACGCCCATTCAGCTCCATTTCCAAAATAAATCGACAGAAACCTTTTCAAAAAATAGTTACCCGAGACGATAATTTCCTAAAATTGAAAAATGTATTTCACTATCGAAGATAATTTTAATACAGAAATGCGCATTGTTTCTCGAGAGAGTTTTAAAACACGTCCACTCACCTCCACTTTCAAAATATACTGTCTTCTCTTCTTCGGCGTTCGCTCTTTTATAGTCATCTCGCTTATCTTAAAATATAAAAAAATGAAAGATCGTTTTTTTTTAAACATTTGTTTTTTTATATTTTTGATCAAATCTAATCTGGTACATATTTAGAACAGAAAACTTAATTATTAACAAACTAACGAGTGCAGTGAAGTATAAACTATTTCGACTTGCGAAACGACCGATTTTCGCGTTCGCGGTTAATCCCCATTACCAGGAAACCGTAACTCAAAAGCGGGTTGGTTTTTTACAGAGACGAAGAATTGTTCCCTCGCCAAAGTAGGCTTCTCTTTCATAGTTGATAAATAACATAAATATATACATGTATAGTAGCGACGCTCCTTGAAGTTCAAGCTTGTCCATTAAGCGTTGGTAGGGGAGGCGAGCCTGCACTATGGCAGACAGATCATCACTTCTACGGCGGTTTGGATTATTTCAATCGGTACGATTGCTCCGTTTGCGAGTTGCTTTCGGGTGACACTTTAATATCATGATAGGGAAACGAGGCGATTTTCTTTAGCAATCTCAAAGAAAAAAAATCATAAAATTTTTTTAAGTCGAAATTATATTTCGAAATTCGCACTTAGACCTTCGACTTATATTAATTCCCGATCAGGCGTCACTATATGACGTCATAATCGGTTTAATGATAGTTTAGGCTTAAGAAATGGTATTTGAAAGCGTTCAGCGACTTTTACGATTCCGTAAGGGACACAATATTATATTGACGTTTCGAAGGGGATATTAAACAAAATTCGTATGATGATAATTAAATATTAGGACTAAGAAAAATTATATTGAATATCAATTCCTTATTGACTTTGTTTTCATAACTATTTTTTTGGGTTTTCTTCGGAAAAAAAAGCTCGCTTAAGGAACGAAATTAAATTAAACAAAATTCGTATGATGATAAATAAATATTAGGACTAAGAAAAATTAAATTAAATATATCAATTCTTTATAGACTTTCTTTCCTTAACTATTTTTTTTTGGATTTCTTCGAAAAAAAGCTCGCTTAGGGAACGAAAAATTAATTTTGCACCATATCCCGAGAAGTAAAAAGTAACGTTATTTTCGTGCTTTTGCTTCGCGCGAGATTCGTATATTTACCGAATAATAATAATTTAGTACAATTTTTATTTTATTTTTAATTTAGACACCCTAAAAAATGATTTAAAAAAGAAAATGGTATTTTATGGGAAACTAAATTAAAAAAGGAATAATTACAATAAAAAAATGTAATAAAATAATATTTTTCGGTAAATATACAAATCTTGCGAGAAGCCAAAGCACGAAATAACGTTACTTTTTACTTCTCGGGAGATGGTGCTAAATAAATTTTTCGTTCCTTAAGCGTTTTTTTTCGAGGGATGTGAAATTTTAGATATTTGTACCTACGAAAAACGACATAACCCTACGTAGATACGGCGACGCAATTTTTAGGAATGGCGAAACGCTCGCTTGTTCCTTGATAGCATAAAAATACGCCATTCAGCTCCATTCTCCAAAATAAATTGACCTATCAGTTAGTTTTTTTATATCAACGCGCTTAACTCCCGACCGCTTGTTTAGGAATTCAAGGAAAACGCTCGTTGTTCCTTGATAGAATCATAAAATACGCCCATTCAGCTCCATTCCAAAATAAATTGACTCCGTGATCTCACCTTATATACAATTTCTTATAATAGAACATCAACCGGCTTATTCATCAACTACAACTATATTTTTTAACCCATCGAAACCACTCTACTAAAGAAACCGTTATTCCACACACACCAAGTAGCCCTACCACCCGAAGCGGACGATTTCCTAAAATTTGAAAACAGGGCCGATTACGGAATCTTAAATTGAACGGAAACGCGCGTTGTTTCTTGAGAAAGTTTTAAAACACGTCCACTCAGCTCCACTTTAAAAATATACTGACCTCTCTTCTTTAGCGATCGCTTTTTTATAGTCATCTCGCTTGTCTTAAAAAAACTCGCTTAAGGAACGAAAAATTTATTTTGCACCTTCTCCCGAGAAGTAAAAACTAACGTTATTTTTTCGCGCTTTCGCTTCGCACGAGATTCGTATATTTACCGAAAAATAATAATTTATTACTATTTTTAATTTAATAGTCATCCTAAAAAATGATTTAATGAAGAAAACGGTATTTTATGGGACTAAATAAAAAAAGAATAATTGGAACGTTGGACCCGGTATAGTGAGGTTTCATCGGAAACTGATATAAATCGAAGATATAAGTGTTAAAATCTAAAAAATCCCAAAGAAAATTATACACAAAATTTTTTGGAGTCAAAATTATTTTTCGGAAATTGCACCTAGACCTACCTTCGACTTATATTAGTTCCCAATTAGGCATTACTATATGACGTCATAATCGGTTTAACGGTAATTTAAGCTTGAAAAAAGGGTAAGCTTAAGAAATGGTATTTATCTGAAACTTTCTCAAAAATACTTACCCGAGGCGAAGATTTTCTAAAAATCGTAAACCCTATTTCGCGATTGAAGTTAATTTTAATTCGGAAACACTCGTTGTTCATTGAGAGAGAATTACAAAACACGCCCATTCAGCTCCATTTCCAAAATAAATTGACTCCTATTCTTTAGAGTTCGTTTTTTTATAGTCAACGCGCTTATTTCATCACCTAAATAATTTTTAATCGAACACTTATAAGAAACCTTTTCAAAAAATAGTTACCCGAAACGACGATTTCCTAAAATTGAAAACAGTATTTCGGAATTTAATTTTGATACGGAAACGCGCGTTGTTTCTTGAGAGAGTTTTAAAACACGTCCACTCAGCTCCACTTTAAAAATATACTGACCTCTCT